>JAZHYW010031522.1:0-69292 GCA_037355805.1 Ixodes ricinus
CATTTGGGTCAGTTGCATTGCTACTACGAGATGTTGCTCGAAACCTACATTGTATGAACGATGAAAAGATGAAAGTCACTGCCCTGTAACAGCAAGTGGGGCGCACTCTGACGGCGAGCTAGGAGGGCTCTCAGGGAAGGCGGGAAATCCTCCACTATATGGGTGGCAGAACTAACAGCCTGCTTAACATATGCGGCTTATACTGGTGGCTTCGCTTGTAAATTTTATTGGAAATTTAGTGGGGAAATTTTACCCTAAATATAGCGAAATATTTCGGCGATTTAGCAGGGAAATCGTTTTGCTGCATTATGAAATTTTTAAACTGGAATTTAGCGAAATACTACCGTTGCCGTATTCTGTGGTGACGCTCTTTGCTGCCTGGTCACGTTACTGATGAGCGCTGGAAAGCGTGATGACATCGTCGATGACCCGTGATATCGCTGGCGGCAATCACAGCAACGTCATGTGACGTCGCCAGCAACGTCTGCAACGACTATCGTCGTCATCCGCGGAAATCATCGATGACGTCACGCGTCTAATGCTACAGCCTGTTTACACGCCGACGAACATCACTCTGGTAAACAGATTAACACAAACTACTCAACGTTGATACAAATTAATCAAGTGCGAATGCGGCTGACGACGACTGCACGGTTTCTTTTGATTACGATTTTTCAAGTACATTTACCTGATTACAGTAAATACAAACTGACGTTATTAACAAACTGAGGAGACATAATGCAGCGGGGCCATATATCCGATACGGTGAAAATTAACTTCCATGTAGATGCTGCTATGAATGCCAGAATATGGACATGAGCAAAGCACCATGCGGTTTTTTAAAGTTACTACAGCCCAAATTTTTGTGTAACTGGTACGCCTGTGGCTGTATACCTTTAAAAAATTTGCCTGCGCATTGTGCGACAGGAGCTTGAATTACAGTGGAAGCAGAGTTATTAATATTGCGAAAATAATAAAACTTCCGTGGCGCGTCCATTTGTCTGGATTTTGCAAAGGACAATATTCTGAACTATAACTAATTTACAATCGTACTAATAAGCGACAATAAATATAAATAATTCCTACAATATGACTACATACGCATTCAATTAAATACCTTAAAAATCATTGAAGTGAACAAGTCTCGAGTTCAACAAAATGTTTCCCAAAATAAACGCAAGCTTGCAACCGGTATATGATTACAGCGAAGTGCAAGATGTTCTCTATTGAGCGTATTATTATGTTCTACTGATGCAAAGCCAACCTTTGAACATCTGGCAAACTGCTGGACTCTTTAAACATGACGTTAATGCAGTCTGGCGACTTAATCACAACTGATGATGTAAGGTGGTTGCTGCAGCAACTGCCGGCGTTAATCTTTCTTTCCTTTATGTCGTCTCTATTACCGTATGCTGCGACCATGCAGCAGTCGTAAACCGCGTAATCAGTCATCAACCGTTCACCTCTCACAACGATCATGAGATTTGTTTACAAAACTGTGTTCTGTCATTCATTGTTACGGTCTGTTGATGTCTGTATCTTACTAACAACAGGATAAGAGCAACAAAAGGTACTACAAAAAATCTGCAAGTAAATATTGTTCTTTCAACTTCCCTGTACACCTATTTTGCATTAGCAACAAGTCGCAAGGTGCAGCTACACGCCTCTCAAAGCAAAAAAGACAAGAATATGTACAAATTTTGCAGGTAGATACACAGTCTCTTTATCGAAAAGACTCGCCAATTCTTCCATATACCCTTATATTTAAGTATTTGAAAAATATGATCACTATCATTGCTGGCCGATTCTAAAGCAATGTATCCACATTTACACAATACTGCTGTATTCATTCTGCAGCAACACACCATCAATAAATCAACTTATGAAAAAATCAACAGAACCCATCAACTACAAGGCGATTATCTACGTTATGCGAATAACGACCTCAAGCATTGCGGGGCTATACGCATTCGTCGTGTACACCTCTAAATACACCAGCCCATCGCGAAGCGATTCTAAATTTATTTGAACACTTTCAGCCGCACGATCTCCACTATTAGCGTGCGTTGTGTCACTTTCTGGAAGGCAATTAGAAAAAGCACGCCATACCTGAAACACTCAAATGGTACAAGACAGACTCTGGCGTCTCAGCTGATCTCAACTAGGTGCCTCAATGTCCTTCTGCTTAGGTGATGCCCACCTTTTAACAGTACACCGATGCCGACAACACGCGCAGCTCACGGAAGTAAATAGCAAATAAATCGACGAAAGCAAATATGCCGCCAGCACTTTAGTCAGCGCCACAACGCGTGCCGGGACGCTCTTTACGCACTTCTGAACAAAAAAATAAGTGTGGACAAAATGGCGAGATATCTCCACCTAAACAAACTTTGAAGAACGCCTAGTCTCAACCAACAGTACTCTGAACAGTTGTTTATATTTTTACCATGGGCATACTGTCCCAACTACCGGTGCCGCTGCGATTATCACACAGGCTCAATTTCGCTCTCGATGAGGCTGAAACGCAACCACTACATCCCCCTCTCAAAACGCAGGAAGGTGGCTTTCAGCGTGCTCGCCCCTCGCAGGCTGCAATAACTTTCGGTACATCAGACTCACTGCACACCGGTAAACTCTGACCTTTATGCGTCTATGTGCGACTGTATTTAAGCGCATTGAACAAACACGCTATGACTCTGTGGTTAGCGTCACCTGCCTGCTGATCAAAGGGTCAACGGTTCGAATCCCAGCCGGCGCCGGTCTTTTTATTTATTTATCGACCCTGCCGGCGTAAGAGGGTTAGATAGCCAGATAGATAGATAGATAGATAGATAGATAGATAGATAGATACATAGACGAAAAGTGCGTGAAGTATCCAAAGAACTGCCATTCGCATTAAGTGCTATTCGCATTCATATTCGCCATTAAAGGGTATCAGTAGTCCTCATCCGGGTAAGACGGTCTTGTAAACCTGCTCCTTTAGAGAAAAAACTTTCGTCCCTGAACAAGGGGAGCAAAGTTCATGCGCCGTCGCATCTCGTATGGCGGCCAGATCAGGCAGCAGACTGGATAAAGAAAACCGGCAGACCTACGATCTCTTAGCCCTGCGGGAAGAGGAAGACGCCCAGCAAATGAGAAGCAGCACAGGCTTTGCGGGCTTTGTGTTTATATCCGGAAACGATTCCCCCCGCAGGTAAAGCCCCACGTTTCAAAAGCGGTAACTCAGTCTTCTCGCCGCCAGCACTGCGATGTTAAATGGAATTAACCGATACTCAGTTCTTCGCCCATTACGTCCCTTTGCTATTCTTAGTCTGATTCAGCCATCAGCACACATCACGGGGAATGACAAAACCGGTCCTGAAACAAAGCCGCTCTTAAAGAACGAATTTAAGCCGCTTTTTATAACGTAGCGTAGGCGAAGGTTGGGCAGCAGCACCAGATGGAAGGATTAAGCAGAGTAATTGCAATGCTTCGACTGGCAATGCAGGCATGGTACCACCAGATTTATATTTCTAAAAAAAAGGTATTTTAATTACCTCTCGCCACCGTACATATAGCGATACTCATCTACGATGGGCTAAAGGCCAAAGCCACGGGCCGCCATGAATTCAATCACGTTCTAGGCTACACGTATGACGCTTAGCGTTGAAGTTGGGATTTGGACGAATAATGCTCCCGAATCTAAAAAACGCCGCGTCATTTTATAGCTTCGACGCTGCAAGAGCGCCTGTACGCCGTGGCTTTTCTTTGCGATGTAAATTGTTTGAGTCTCTCTACTCGATCCGAACCACTGTCGGCCTATTCACCGTAGTGAGTCCGAGACGCGGAGCAGCCTAATACGTGCTTCGAAGCGAAATACCGCCACAACGTCTAAGTGGCTCGTGATTGGATCTGGCGGTTCAGCCAGCTTCTACCCTTTAGTCCATCGTAGGGACGAGGACGAAGTATAAAGGGATATTCAGGAACGTTAGCGCATTGTCGACACATTACATACTAAATCTGCTGGACCACCGACTGGGCTCTGCGTTTCCGTCATTTAGCGGTCATTTCTGAACATGCAAGATTTCTCTGTGACTGCCTGAGCAATAAAAAATATTTCCACCCTGCTGATTTTTTGCCAACAATGTCACACATCTGAAATTTTCAAGGCCAGCCGGGGATGAATCTTCATGGAAACGAACTGAAGTTAAATGCTCGATCGCGCTGCGATTGTTATTATGAAGTAAGCCGCTCAATGGGTTCAAGCCATGTTTGTTTCCCCGCGCAGCGCGTCGTAATGATATTTCTGTGTAGTGTTGCTTTTCTTTTCGTGCTGTTCACGCACGACAAGATGTCCTCAGCTGATGGTGGCCGCAGGCAGGAAAATCACTCAGGCTGCTGTAGATGTATCAAGCCATGGATGCTGTTTGACATCGATAGCAGGCATGCGGCTTTAATAGCCGCGAATTGCAGCTGACGCTGCTTTCATTAATTTATTCCTTCTTGACTGATTTCTTTTGGCTGGCCGGATCTGGCGCTGCGGCGGACGCATGAGCGGCCGAGAAACGCTAGCAGACGACAGCCGCAGAGTTACGGGCAAAGCCCACCCCACTGGAAAGCCCTGGCGTGGCGGTGACGTGCTGCAAGCCTGCTCAACTGCTCCTCGAGAACGCGCACCACACTACCGCTGCTATATTCACGCCCGGAAGGAGAGGAGACTGAAATTGAGTTGTTACATGCACGCTTCGCGGATGTGAGGAAGCAGCGCATGCGGTACATAGCTGGTAGAGAGGAAGAGAGTAACACTGACCGTTGGAGATAGGAAGGAGAGGAGGGATTGCGCATGCATAGTGTGAGTGCGGACTACGGCTTGCCGACGCCGGCCTGCTGGGACATAGACGAGCAAGTCACTCCGCATCTAAAACTTCTTGCGCCTTGACAGCGCGCCAGTTGGTGGGCAGTTTATCAAAATGTCGTATATTTAAACAGCAAAATAATGTATAGCTTTTTTAAATTTGCTTTATTCATATTTTAGTCATTCCAAACTGTAAATTTGTACTTTCCGTCGCATTTTATTACTGTTCACAGTTATTTCCCAATACCAATTGCTCTCAGGAGGAGACAGCAAAGAGTCATTAGCCTCTGCAATACGAAAAACACGGTTGGACCAGCGTTCTAACATGACTATACATACGTCGATCAGTGCATCTAATCCTTTCAGAGTTGTAAACTCTTTGATGTAAATGAATATTGTACGACTGCCCCTGATCGGCGACCAGCGGCATCAACGCCCGACAGTTTTTACGTCATGTCTTCTTGTTATTTTCTGTTACCGAACACGGTCATCATTGTAATTCAGCCTGTTCAGCACACAACACTGCAATCCTGATGTTCCTCTTTATGTTACTGACACCGTAGAGAAATGAGAACGTTAATTGCCGGTTGGCGCAGCATCAGAAAACAGAACCCAACTCGCGCATTTCAGGCGCGGCGGCAAAACCTCCACATGCTGGGCGCAGTTTCTGCGATTTCAATAAGGTCGTAAAGACGTCGACACGGTTCGCGTGGTTCACGTAGATCCGCAATCCGGAGACGGTCATCGCAGCAGTGTGCGCCAGCGCCTCTGGCACTTTCTCGAAACTTCGCTGTTTTTAGCGGCTTCGTCTTCTCGTTTGATAAACTTAGTGCTAAAACATCAATGCGAAACGATATTTCTGCACGTTTGGACTGGGGAGCAAAATTTAAGACTGACGCGCCAACTTTGCCGCAGATTGAATCAACTCGACGACGCGCCGCCACCTGAAACGTGCGCGACGCGCTCGAAAAAACAGGAAACAAAAAGATTAGTCGGGAGGGTGGCTTCTCCCGTCTGGCTGGAGAAGGAAAAGAAAAAAAAACGTCTCATTTCTCCCTTTCCTCCATGTCTAGCGGAGCGCGTCAGTAGGGGAAAGGAAGAATGCCTTTATTCACTACCTTTCTCACTCATTTTTTAACGGGTACAAGCAAAGCAAAATAACGGATTTACATCGACGCTGGTAGTCCTGTTCAAGACAAACAGAATTGTTGTGAACGTTTACACAGCCGGGACCGTTTGTCTACGCATCAGTGGGGCGTCTGGTGTCTCAGCTGTAAATAAACAATTTAACAGGTGCCGTACAACTGTAGCCTGGTGTCTGTTCGGCAAAACTTACCTTTTAAAAGCCCTTTCGAAGGCGCGTACTTACACGATAGATGTTTGCTTTGGCGTCTAATGAATAGTCTCTAAACACCTCGGACAACTGAAAGCACTTGAACATGTAATAGACTAGCCCAATGAGCTACGCTCGTTAGATGATCCTGAAACGTAACAGACGTGTTCATTGTTAAACTGAAGTGGAAACCTTCATCTCGATATATTTAAAAAAGTAATCAGGTTCTATGAACAACAGCAAATGTAGGCAAGTGTCGACTAAACCTATTACGTCACGAAGAAACAAATTTGGAACCATCTGTTCCACACGTTTCATTATCTTTCCAAGCAATAGGTATATGAGCGCAGTGTAGAACAGGAAAATTGAAGTTAGAACCTCCACATTATGTACACAAAGTGCGCTA
The DNA here is from genome assembly GCA_037355805.1 of Ixodes ricinus. Taxonomy (NCBI): domain Eukaryota; kingdom Metazoa; phylum Arthropoda; class Arachnida; order Ixodida; family Ixodidae; genus Ixodes; species Ixodes ricinus. Next base: position 6,574 of record JAZHYW010031522.1, read on the forward strand.
AAACCGTGAAATGGCAATTTATTTATTTTTTATGGTACATATTTGTTTTATGGCACCTCTTTTCCACACCTTCTCAAGTTATATTTTATTTATGCTGAAGGACGTTTTAGGAGTCGATTAATTGATTATGTTTTGCGTTTTATGGCGCAAGGAACAACTGATATAAAAATACTCTAAATTATGTATATTGAAGGGCGGGTTGGAAAAGCTGTAAGTCGAGTAATCTGGTAAAACCATGGAGTCTTACATTTTTATATTTTAGTGTAGTGACGCGTTGAGTGAAAAAAACTAATAATGTGGGGTGTATATATTATTATCTTTAGGAAAGCTATACGAAAATTGTGCGAATCAACTTAAACAACAATAAAAATTAAGTGATAGAAGTGAACTCGAGTATGCTCTTTAAATATTTTCAAGAAAAAATACTTAAAACGTTGTTGGCCATACGCTTTCAGTAAACCTAAGATGTGGATGTGTAAGACTGACTGGAGGGTACGTTCCATGCGTCTGACATTCTGCAGCTCTCCTTTCTACGCCAAAGAGGGACGTGCACGATCCATACGTAGCCTCCAAAAAGAGAACCACCTCAGAAGCACTCAGCTTTTCCACGGGAACAATCACATTCGCTTGGTAAAGGTCCTCTTCGATGCACTTTTTTATGTCTCCTTATTTTAATCATTTTGTTACTTTCCCTAAAATACAGCGCTTCAAAGAGGTACAGTAGTTTTTTTATATTGTATTTCTATGCTCTTCAACCTCGCGCTCTACCAGAAATCGTCTGCGGAATCAACGCCTTTTGTTTCTCGGAGAGGCCGATGTGGCTTAGGACCCAACAAAAAACGCTACATAAATGCTGTTTGATTTGAAACAGAGTAATGTAACATTTGCGTGACTAAAAGAAACAAGTCTCTTGTTCGTCAGCGTTTTTTATTGGGGCAACTGATCTTGAGGAGCTCAAATATCCGTGTAAACGTCCGAGTGGCGAAGCTGTTTTATGTGCACCCCACGTATTGGGTTTCGGATTAAAACAAAAGTGTCTTTGAACTTAATTTGGAATGTCTTTATTAATGCGAAAGAATTAACTGTCTCGCAGAGCGAGCCGACGTCGTCAGATTTGAACCGCGCCAAACGACACCTTAAGGTCCCTTTTCCGAGCCCAGCCTGCTCCCAGCTATGAAACCACCGTAAAGCTAGACAGCGGCACCTTTACGCATCGATCCTACTGGCTGGCGCGCGTCGACGAGGCTCCATTCGCCGGAGACGGCGCCATGGGGTGGCTTGTGCTGAAACTGAGTCTGCCCGTCAGTTTCAACGTCCGTACGCCCCTATGGCGCTGCGTGACCGTCAGCGCACCAACCACGTGGAGAGCAAGAATCATTTACATCCTTTCGCAATCGCAACTCATAAGAAGTCCTTGATTGTACTCGAGCTTTTTATTTTGAGAGCTATCGTCACCCTGAAATTACAATTATTAGGTTTATATCCTCAGGGAAAATGGCGGATAAAGATGAAAACACCAGAGTCTTCGAACAAAATACTACAAATCCTGCTTCGCTTGTATTCCTCGTGTCGAAATGAGGCCCGACTAGTGGTTCAGTTCAAACTTTCTCTGGATTATGATCATCTCAAGGTTGTCACGAGCTGGTGCTGAGGTGCAGAGTGAGCTAGAGCCAGAATACGTTAATCCCAGAGCAAACCTCCCGTTTTAAGGTGATGGTTAATTGGCCTCTGCATTTAGACGAAGTTATCGGGGAGGTGGAAAACGCACTCAGTAGCCAATCGCAGTCTTTGATGGGTGATAAGTTCCAGCATCTTCAGCACTGGTGGAAGGGCAAAGCCATATGACGATACTTACCACAGTCAGAGGCTGGAGCAAAGAACCGCACGATATATTTGCAAGAATCATAGTCTAGGATAGACGGCTGCATACAGCAATGATACAGATGCCATGGCGCGGGCAGCCATGTGACGTGGACCAAGCCATCAATACAGCAAGTGGCCACCGTCACTATTATTCTGGCGCGAGAATTTGCGGAATGTTTGTTTCGCTTCAACATTAACAATCATGTCTGTCCGCGGACCGGTGATGAGGCTTATTGTGTTGACTCCACTGGAACTTCCAGAGACGTCAGAAGGACAGTAGCTATAGTCCACCTTCGCTCAGGCGGTGACTGACATTTGGTCAACGGAGCGTCGGGCGATCGGCCGGTCTTTGATGCCCGAGACACGTGCGGCGTGGCCGTGCCTCGGCTTGAATGTCCAACAGATACCAGATGTGCTCGGTCTGGTTTCTGAAGGTTGCGTTGAAAAACGCTTCCTCTTTCGTGCCCCAAAGCCATGGTGTCCACAGCTTTTGATGGTTCAGCTTAGAACTTTTGTGGAGGGCACAAATACCCATATTAGGTCTGGGTTTCCACGGATGCCGTGGGCAGTGGGGGTCTCCTCACTCACTATCTGAACATACGAACATTTTTCCTGAAAGGCAAGCTGTTCTTTTGCTACCTTGACGGCTTAGGTTGTTCTTAGCCAGAAATGTCAAAATTTATTTTCATTTCCGTTTTATGCAAGAGCGAGAATATCAGTGTGGGCTCAATCCAAGTTGGCACACTTGAAGCTGTTTCCACATATACCACCGACATTTTTGGTCCAACCACAGTTTCCTTTCCCACTGCAGTTATGCCCAAAATATCTGAAGTGAAAACAACGCTGAGGGTTTGAATTAAATGGGCTGACTATGCAAATATAAATACCTTGCTTTAACGGAGGATATCAGCGCATACACTTCGAAAGTTAAGGATTCAGTTCTCAGTAGGTCATTCCCTCTCCGGCAACGCCTCATCATAATCCTTCAAACTGCGAAAACAACGTTTTAGCGCAGACCCTTAAGTATTTCCCCTTCACTGTACATGAGGAGGACATCTTCTTCATAGATGGCGCCCGGGGAGTAGTTGAGCGCTCGTTGAGGGTCGCAAAAATTATTGTTTTCCTAAAGATATAAACTTAAGTTGTGCTGTACTTGCAGCTTCATTATTTATGTTAACAGCTAGGTGCCGCAGTTTTTGCTTTGTAACCCTTTCCAATGACCTTGTGAGGAGTGTCTAGCGAAGGACTATGCCAGGCGTAGGTGCCCTATAGAGACTAATACGGCCGCAAGGAGACAAAGACAGATGGCAAAGAAGACGACAACGAACAAGGGCAAATTATAATTTTCAGTCCCTATCATTATAATGTACCGCTTCTGTTAAACAAGGTTATCAGTAACAACATATATATAGACCCAAATGAGAAAGAGAACCTTTCGTTTGTACTTTTCTTGCATTGTATAATTTGTAATGTGTTCTTCATTTGTTGCTGCTGCGAATGTAAAGGGATCCCATACATAGTCAAGATGTTTTTAACAGCTTTTTTATGAGCTTTCCCACCAGAGCTTTTGTAAATAAACTTTCTTTGATTGATTCATTGATTGACTGATTGATTGATGGATTGAACGTGCAATTATGTGCTAGGTTTGCAAACTGATCGTAAGGGTCTCCATCGTAACAAGTGGGGTCATTCGGGATTTAAGATGGGCAACCTGGAGGTGACAGATAAATTGATAGCTCGCCTCTTAAGACAAACCAACGGATGCGCGATGCAGCGAAAGCAAGTGCATGCCTATGTGCGCCAACTGCTACTGCCTGCTGCAGTACCCCAGCCAACAGACCCGAGGTGACCACGGCTGAAGTCCACCCGTCTGGCGGCCTGTGCCAAGATTATCGGCGCAGCTGCCAAAGTTTACAGGCTTTAGTGATAAACAGTAGCCCGAAAAATGTATCGATATTCTAGAAAACTTTTACTGATTACGGAGTCGTCACTGAAAACCGTCTCAGTCAGGTCGCTCCCGCTGCACTGGGAGGAGCGCCAAATTATGGTGGCATTTTATCGGTGACTTCGACAGTTGGGATGATTTCACACCTGCGTTTCGTGCCGAGTTTGGCCTCAATCGATGGCAAGCGACGTCTAAAGGACGAGTTGAGAGCACCGCACTCAACACGCCGAGGAGAACCTCAAGGAATTCCATTTACACAATCGCCAAATTCTACGAGAGAATCAGGAAAGAGGTGCCCGACTCCGAAACGTTCGACCGCGTGCTACGCCAAATGCATCCCCACCTCCACGATTTTGGGGAAGGGACTCAGTACGCGAATTTGAGCGAGCTTTCCAACTCAGGGGATGGCCTCATGGAGCGTGCCTGGCGGCGTCTTCGGTACAAGCGGCCCCACATGAAGGAAACCAGGTGGCCCGTGATCTAGCTTTCCGGGCACAAGGTAAAGCGAATTCAACGGGACGGAGGCTGCAAGCTCGCTACCCTCACAGCGGCTCTAGCAGCCGCTGTATCATCTGCTGCAGAACGTTTTCAGATAAGATCGAACAACCATATCCGGTGACCATTTTTAATTTTGATGAAAAACATATATTTTGCTTGTTTTATGCCTCAGAAATATAAAACCAATCCATGTTTTCGGAAAAAAATTTTCTTCTATGAAAAAAGTGTAGGCACCCTCTCAACCCCGTGCGTGTTTTGCGTATCGCGCGATGTTGACATTTCGGGCAGCTTCCCCCAAAAAAGGTTCTGGCTACGGGTGTTGAAATATTCACTGAAAATTAGGCATAGGAAGGATTGACAAAAATATTAATCACCGAGTATTAGGCTAGTTATTTTGAGAAAAAAATCGCAAACAGGACACATTGCGCGATGACGCTCTGGATTAAAGAATATTTTTCTACGTATCCATAAAAGCTAAGATCTTCAAACTTTGCCAGTATGTTCTCTGTTTATAATTCATTTTGAGTAAAATATTGTTGTCCTGGTTAGCGGTAGAAGTTTACAAGAATTGATCACACAGGGGCATTTAACTAAAATGCATTACTTTAAAAATCACTCAAAAAAGGTCATCTTTGATTTTTTAAACTCTCTGAAATTAACGTTTATAATATGTAATAACAGAGTCTGTAAAAACATGATGCAATATTTGTGTGGCTTTCAAGTTATAAAGCGAGAAACATGGCCAAAGTGACGCATAACGCGGTTGCCATAAATAATTTCATTATTATTATAACATGTAAAAATGCTACAGGGTTGTCAGGAAACGACAAATTGACAGCACAGAGGTGGACAGTAGTTTTGAAGGGAAAATTCCTAATACATTTTCGTACAACCGTCTCAAAAATGTCCATGGGCCGGAGCGATCGAGGTGCGCCACCCTGTAACATGGTTCGCGGTGCCTGTTTCAACAGCCGGCTGCTGCGACGTAAAGGAAGCAACCGAAACGATTTTGCAAAAGATCAGACTACAACCTTCGCGGTAACATGATATTAAGTAGGGCGCGGCAGAACCTGAACCATGCGCCGCCTGTGAGCACCAATAGATCCGCGGCCGTGGAGGGCCGCACAACGCGTAGAAAATAACGATACATAAAAAAAGGAAAAATAATTGCGATTGATTGAGATTGTTCTGAAACTTAATTTATAAAACAGCGGTTTGGAGAATCGTGAAATCCAATCGGGTATTCCCATGTGACCTGCGTAAGTGATGGTGCCGCAAACCACTATAAGAACAAGTGCCAACTACACGAGCTGCAGAGCCACAAATACACGTCAGCGAGGTGTATTTTTCCGCAGCTTCACATGGCAAGAGTGCCTGTGATTGAATCGAGGGTCGTGTCAAGCACCAGACAACGTTGTACATCCTCCGACGGCTCACCATGTTGGTGATCAAATCGGCGTCAGAGATGGTAGCCCCACTGAACACTAAACTGCCGAACGTGAAACTAATCCACCTCCCGAAAGCTGACGTCAATGCATTCAGGGACATGAAAGCAAAGGACTGAGACTCTGTTTCCGTTGTGCGTGGAATTCAGTCCTGTCACTTGTGGCAGTGTACGCGGTCCGACACTTCGCAACCACAGCTGTTTTAGCAAGAACAGTAGCCGCAGAAAAGATATATCTTTAAAAGTAAAGATTTCCTATGGCTGCGAAAAAGCAGATCGAGGTCGCGAGCTTGCGCTGCCACTGAGAAAAAACCAACAGTTATCGCTACAGGCGAACCGGGAAAAAAATGTTCTTTTAAGAGTGCCAGGAGAGCGCCGTGACCGACTCAGGTCAGCGTCCGGCAGAAAGAATTAACGTGACAAGCTCTGAATGTCCGCACATGGTCTCCATTAATTAAACTAGTTTCAATTGTACCACTTTAAACATGTGTTCTTTCTTATCACTATTTAAACGTCAGCAGCCCAGCCTCCCCACGAAGGGTAGGCTCCGAAATTCACTGATCCGAGAAATCTAGTATTTAAATTGTTGACTTGTGCTTCAAACTCACCTTTAATCTTTTGTATGAATTCTAATTTTTCACGAATTCCTCTCACAGTGCTTTCTCTTCACAGACTTTCTACATTTTTCGACCCCTACCTTGCTCTTTTTTTGAAATCGGCAACTGCCGATATTTCTCCACTCCCGTTACGTCAAATCTGTATATTTAAAACCCTGTGAAATATAAATGAAAAACAATATTGCAAAGCATTTTTGAAGGGCCTGATGGGACAAATTATGAGCCTTGATCTGTAGAAAAGTAGAAAACAAAATTGCGGTGGCTTTCATTTTAAACTGATTTTCCAATTATTGCGAAATCGGTAACCTATTTAAATTTCAGTGTATTTGTTTTAGAAAGGTTATCGTTTTCAATTTCAATGACAATTTACGCAAAAATAAAACAGACGCCTTCAAAATCATCTAAAAAATGAATTTCCAGTATTTTAAGATCCGGATTCATAAAGCTCTATAAATTGCTTCGTAATCAATAATACATGTTTACCTCCTTTCATTTTATTTAGAGTCTCCGCGCAAAAAAATATTAAACCTAAGACGGCAACAGTTTTTCTCTTATGAATATCCAAAAGAACGGGTTTTACGAATGTCGCAAAAACGAGCGCATATACCGACAAATTTGTGATTTTTTTTTCTCACGAGAAATTTTATTTCCCCCAAAAAATTGAATATGTTTTTGCGCTTGCACTACAAGTAAAACATATATTCACTGCTAAAATATAAAAAATGTCGACCGGACATGGTTGTCCGATCCTATCTGAAAACGCCCAAAACAAACAATCTCAGGCAATCAGAATGATTATTTTTGCTTTTAAAGGGAAACTCCGGTCCATAGTTTCAATTTTGGGATTATGACGTTTTTTTAGCGCAGCCAGCGTCCCTGAATTGCGATGTGCAATTTTTTCTCGCTATCGTGCGTAGTTTTAAAGATATGGACGCCTCAAAGTTCTGTATGGGGCGCGGCCGACGAAACCGGAACTAGCCGCTCGAGGCCCTGGCAACACTGGAAATCGGGAACGTGACGTCAGGATCGTTCTCGTTCAGCGAGTACGCAGGCCGAGCAGCACCTACCTCTGTTGCGCTAGCCGTCTAAAGATAGAAGGTAAGCTGATTTTGTTTTAAGTCTGTATATGTGGTAGTTATCCAGCGTATGTATACTCCGTCTCACTAAAACCGCGCAGGACAGCCAAAGCTACAGGGGAGAGAGTGTATCGCGACCTGTACAGGAGGAGGGAGAGGAGGAACTGGGGAATCCCAGCCCTTCTAGTTCCGTTCCTTCTTTCCTCCTCTTGAACAGGTTGGCATACGCTCTCTCCCTGTAGCTTTGGCTGTCCTGCGCGGTTTTAGTTGAGACGGAGTATAGCAAGAGTTGAGTGCGTAAACCCAAAATCCTAGCGACTGAAAAACCCGTCAACTCGTTCGGTGCCGTACTTGGCGGCCGCCGCGATGCGTGCACTGAGCCGTACTCGTCGCTTGTATACCCAAAAGCTAGCGACTGGGAAACGAGTGAACTCGTTCGATGCCGTACTCGCCGCTGTCGCCGTGTGGGCTGTCTCCCGTACTCGTCGCTAGGCCTAAATTGTCATCGGGGCTCCGTGGAGGAGTGGCGTTGCTCCACGCCGCGCTGCCAGTGACGTACAGCACTGGGGCTCTCTCGCTTTTGCGCTGCGGGTCAGTCCCAGACACGAAGCTTTGAAGCTCTCCGGCGCGGGCTGCGCGCCTGAACAGACGTGTGCTGAGCTGTACAGGTCTGTTTTTTGTTCTTTTTTCCTCAGGCAGGTAAAAGACGAATTTGTAAGCTGCGACACTAATTTACCACATAAGTGCATCTAGGTAGTGAATCTAATTTGTAAAATAAAAATAAAAAATAAAGAACTTGCCGCACTAAAAAAAAAAGAAAAGAAAGTTCATTCGGCGGACATTTTCTTCTCAAAGCTAGCAAAAGTTTTTTTAGGAAAGCAGAGAACGTAAGGAAGGTGAGAAAAACACTTTCTTTACCTTCCACAATCCCACCCCCACCCACAACAATTTTTTAATTAGAATACAGAAGATTTTAAAATGTTTGCCTTCGTAACTTTTGACTAAGGCAAGCGTTTTCCTTTTTTTTGCCATATTTCAATATTATATTTACCTCCCGCCGAACTTGGGTAAATGAGAGAGTTGTAGCTTACAAATCCGAACTTTCGCGATTTTTTAAGTCATTTATGGTATCAACAAGAGCAATTTTAATTGATACTGCTGCATAACGGGTTCGAACGATTGGGAGGCGATGGAATGTTTATATCGCATGATCGAGCTTCACGCGCCGGCTGTTCCCTAGTAGTTGTTATGGACCTGTGTACTACGCACGAGATTGCGCAGTAAACAAGCAGTGACTCAAAGCCGAACATTGTTTTCCTTTTCATTATAAACTTCAATTTATTGGAGTTAGTGGTTGTACTCTACATGCCCACCCTTCCCGCTTTCAACGGACATTCAATGGAGCGTGAATGCTCCATCTTGAACACTGCACTTGACAATGACTGCTTTATTTATTGATCTGGATATTTTTATCATGTTTACCTTTTCTGTACAAGATGCCACTTAGTAATGCTACATTCATTGCTATGTTGACTGCATGTTTTACCTTACATCTTCAGCGTGGTTCGGCTGGAATCATCCTTTTCACTATCAACAAGCCACAAATGTTTTTTTATCTCTGCATCCTTGCTCCATATGGATAAATAAAGCATTTAATTTTGAATCCCCACATCAACGTCGTATGCCGACTTCCACACTAAGAGTGCTTCTTTTTTTGAGCATACATGTCGTTTAGAAAAAACATCGACGAAGACGATAGCTGGAGCCTTGACCTAAATGCACATGACCCACTGCCACCTGCTGACGAACTTCACAGGGAGAATGAAGAGGCACAAGAGACTAATGCTTCCGAAAAAGACTCGTAGATTTATTTACAATACACTAGTGCCACATGCATTTTGTATCTTCGGCATCTTCCAAAGAACAGCTGGGCAGTCTTGGGCGCACCGAGTTGCTCGCTAAAACGAGTCTTGAAGTCCTCACAAGCAAATAAACAAAAGGCTATACCGAAGCTACACGGGCTACATATAAAAGCAACGGCTAACACGCCAATCATAAGCCGAACTAGCGGTGATAGCGGCACAAAGGAGGGCGCAGCGCGCGCAACGGGTGCGCCCGTCCGGAACGGAGGAAAAAAGTGAACGATACTGACGTCACGGTCCAATGTTGGCTTTAGCGATCGGCAACCCGCTGGCCGCCCGCTAAGCAGCAGCGGCTCGTGGCGGGTCGCATTTTTATTATCGGCATTAGTTGAGAAAGCGGCTTCGCCCGGACGCAATTTTTTGGCTGGGGTCGTATTTTGTGTCACTACAACGATACCAGTAATTTATTTCATTTTTAGTTTTGGCCGGAGTTGCCCTTTATGCATTTTTGTTTTTACGCTTTATGCGGCCCTCCAATGCGGCGGATTTATTGGCGCTACACAGGCGACGCAGGTTCAGGTACTTCCGCGCCCTACCTCCTATATCATGTTACCTCCAAGGTTGTTGGCTGATGTGTTTGCAAAGTCGCTCCGGTTGCTTCCTTTATGTCGCGTAGACGGAAACGCTATACGCCGGCTGTTGAAACAGATATCGCGAAGCATGTTACAGGGTGGCGCACCTTGATCGCTCCGGCCAATGGGCATTTTCGGGTCGGTTGTACGAAAATGTATTAGTATTTTCCTTCAAAACTACAGTCCACCTCTGCGCTGTCATTTCGTCTTTTCCTGACCACCCCGTAATATTTTTACGCTTTTTAATAAAACTGAAATTGAGAAGAACGGTGCAAGTGAATGCCCCATTTATGAGCAACCGCGTTAGGGCCGAGTTGGCCATGTTTCTAGCTTTATAACTTAAAAACCACACAAATATTGCACCATGTTTTTACAGACTCTGTCAATACATATTATAAACGTTAATTTCAGAGAGTTTAAAGAAAATTAATGATAGAATTTTTTTCAAAATAATTTTCAAAATAATGCATTTTTAGTGAAATGCCCCTGTGTGAGCAATTTTTGTAAACTTCTACCATTAACCAGGACAACAATATTTTACACTAAGATGAACTATAAACAGGGCAACATATTGGCAAAGTTTGAAGACCTTAGCTTTCATAGATACGGACAAAAATATTCTTTAATCCAGAGCGTTATTGCGCAATGTGCCGTGTTTGCGATTTGTTTCCTCAAAATAACTACCCTAATACTCGGTGATTAATACTTTTTGTCAATCCTTCCTATGCCTAATTTGTGAGTGAATATTTCAAGACCCGTAGCGCAGAACAGTTTTTTGGGAAGCTGCTGAAATGTCAACATCGCGCGATACGCAAAACGCGCACGAGGCTGAGAGGGTTCTTACAAATTTTTTCGCAAAGACAAATTTTTTTCCGAAGACAAGGATTGGTTGTATACTTCTGGTCACAAAGCCAGCAAAATATATTTTTTTAATCAAAATTAAAAATGGTCATTGGACATGGTTGTTCGATCTTATCTGAAAACGCTCATGCAGTCGCTATGCCGTCGACGTACCGCTGGCTACTCCACCCTGCTGCAATCGAACCAGCCTACCAAAGGGACCACCTTTCAGGACCCGCAACGCCAGGGGGAGTTGCAGATTCAGTTTCGCCCATGTCTAAGTGGTATCAGCTGCAACAAGGAGTCAACCATTGCCGGATATGGGAGAAAAGGCCAGCCGCTCGCAGCTGTGCCACAAGTCGGTGTTTGGGTGCAGGTCTCTGCTTGAGGTGTCAACGGACTGGCCGTTTCCGAGCACAGTGCCCTGAAACGGACACTGGTCGATGCTGGTTTATTGAGTATTACGATGGAGCGCTGCAAGTGGCGACTACTGCAGGGGGGAAAGAGCCTCTCCTTAACCCAACTGTTGGAGTCATGAACGGTCAAGGCACTGCTGAGCAGAGGCTCCAGCATCAGTCTCTTGGGTTCGCCAGCTATCGCAGCTGCTGGACAATGGTGCCAGTCAAAAGTGAAGTGCGCACGCTGCGACTGGGAACAGGGTGTTCCCAGTCCACTGCATTCCTCTGGTGCAAGATGCGGTGGGCAGCCTGTTTTTGGAGACAACGTTTCCTGTGTATGCCCGACCTCTGCAGATACACTGTTTAAGGAACGGATTTACTTACTGTGACAGATATCTACTTGCATGTAGCCCTTGTAGAAATGGACACTTTGAACAGAGCCCAAGCGCACTGTGCCGTTTGTGAAGTCCATGAAGCATAAAGTGCTAAGCTTAGGGCAGAATAATATTCGCACTCCCGGAGAACCTCTGCAAAGAGAGTCAACTTTCGCCACCACATCCCGCCATAGTGCTACCGAAGGCGATAGGAACTCTGCCGTGAGATCAGGAGTGGCATGCTCCCTATAAATAACTTGTTAGGGATCTTTGGGCCAATGTTCACCAAAACTCCCGGCTGCACTTCCTTGCCGGAGCTCCCGAATTGACGCAGGAGACAGTCCACCTGTTCGTTGCAGTTGCGCCCCGTCAATTCCAAGAAACAAAACATCATTGACGGCTGCCTTCAAGATTTGTGGGAGCCGGGACTTGTGCGTCGGAGTACCAGTGAGTGAACCAGTGCACCTTTGTCGTGGCTAAAAAGTTCAGAGGCTTTCGCCTGGCCATACACTACGGGCCGCTCAACGCACGCACCAGGGTGACTGTGTATCTGATACCCCGAACCGACTCGCTGCTGGCACAACCTGGGAGAGCGGAGTGGTTCTCGAGCTTTGATCTTTCGCAAGTTTTTTCCAAATCCCGTGCGCGAGAGACGACATTCCGAAGACGGCGTTAATATGCCACCGGGGCACCTTTGAGTTTACAAGGATGCCGTTTGCTGTTGCAGGTAGTCCAGCCTCCTTTGAAACGGTGATGGACAGAGCCCTAATTGAAATCAGCGTATTCAAGAAGTCCTGAGCGCATAAGATCGGCAGGACTCATTATAATCCCCGACAAGGTTCAGGTGTACTGCAAGCCACTCTAAGTTTTGGGCCATGTAATGAGCCCTGGACAATATAGGCCGTACGAGGGAAGGTGTTGACGATGCTCGACTACCCCGGACCTCCCACAGTCAAGCATGCTGAGGGCCTTTCTGGGATTGGTTGACTATTACTGGAACTTTATTAATTAGTTTTCTATTATTGCTCCGCCCCCTACCGATTTCTCGAGAAATGACCGAAAGTAGATGTGGAATCGCCACCAAGAGCATGCCTTCACTCTCCTCAAGGTGCACTGGCTCACGATGCGGGGATGAGATTTCCAGACCTGAATCGGCCCTTCGTCGTCAAAACAGATGCCAGCAGAGTGGGGCATAGCTGCAAGTGCTTCTACAGGAAGGCCCGACCAACTACAACCGGCGTGCTTCATTAGCAAGGTCCTTACCGAATCTCAGCGATGCTACAGGTGGGAGTGTCGCGCAGCGGTCTGGGGAGTGGACAAGTTCAGAATATACGCAAGTTTATCAACTTCGAAATCCACTGCGGCCACTCCTCCCTATCCTGAATGTTCAGCACCTACCAGGACCTCCAAAATAGTCAAGCATTCAGTGCTCTGACTCAAGGGATTTAACTACAAAATCAAGCACAGGAGAGGCCTTGAGAATATCCCAGCTAATGGCCTAAGTAGGGCACCTTTCTACCAGATGGACATACGTAGTCAGAGACTTCCTAGACGCTGTTGTCCATCCGATGCACCAGAGTCGGAGCCTCAGATCACCTTTGAGGCAGCTGCAGCAGTGCCCCTGATCGGCGATATCACCTGCTTGAGCAGACAGAACAAGATTGATGGACGAGCAGAAGCAGGACACTCTTTTGTCGAGGCCTCTGAGAGTTAAACAAGGCATCAATATTCCTGAAAATGACCCCGACCGGCGCCTGCTGGCACACTTGTTGGAAACAACCGAAATAGAAGTCAACGGTCTGCTTGTTCGCCTACGCGCGGAAAGAAAGTTACCCTGGCTCCCTACTCACCTTGCCAATTTGCACTCAAGATGTCACAAGACCATCCCACAGCCGCTCACGCGGGTTTATTTTCAAAACTCTAAAATAGGTCTCGTCCCGCTTCTCCTTGTTGGGAATGAGAGCTGACGTGGTTAGGCATCTCCGTTGGTGTCAAGTGTGCCACCGTACTAACGCCCGCCACCAGAAGCCTGAAGGGCTTATGAGAGGCCAGTGCGTCACTGCGCCGATGGAGGAGCTAAGTGTAATATTGGTAGGACCTCTGTCTTCCACACCTAGACGCAACAAACACACTTTGGTGATAATCGACAAATTCACAAATATTATTCAAACTTTTTCTTTACGAACAGCAACCAGCAAGAACGTGATAGAGCGCATGATATAAGTATTCTCCGACACGGCACACCTGTTTCCATCTTCCGGCGGGAGCAGCAAGCCATTTGTCAGTAAACGGTGGCGAAGTTTCCTAAGTCGCTGGGGGATCACCGACCGCACCACTGTGCCATTAAGGCTAGTAGGACAATTGGTAGAGAGACACAATGGCACGGCAAATGAGAGCCTTAGAGCATATTGTTCAACCCACAGAGACTAAGACCAGAACGTTCCTGAAATCGCTTTCGCGATGCGCACGGCTGAAAGCGTCGTCACCGGATTTACCCGAGCCTTCCTTTGCTACGGCTGAGAGCTTCGCACCCCATGGGAAGTGGCGAGATTCAAGAATGACCGTGAGTCACCATCTTCAGCATGTCATGCTTTTGCGGCGGAAGTCACTCGGCGCCTGCACGACGCACTCTATTTCGCTCGAAATCACCAGGAGAAAGCGAGGCAGGCCCAGAAGACTTATTACGACCGGCACCGGAAGCCTGAAACAATGCATCAAGGGGACCTTGTCCTTCTTAATGTCCACACATTGAGCGATGCGGCTAAAGGCATTACCGCAAAGCTTGATCCACGGCGCACGGAGCCGTTTCGTGTGGTCCAGTGCCCGGGTGTTAAAGACTTCGTCCTGAGCGACTCCGTTACTGGGCGATACCGGCACGCGCCTCGCGCGGACCAGCTGACACCGTATCACGAGCCAGTCCCAGATCTACGCCACCCTGGTTCACGTCTCAAGAGGGGGAGATCTGTGAGGAGTGTTTGGCGAAGGACTATGAAGGAAGCACCTGCCCTGTAGAGACCAAGATGGCCGCGAGGGGACACAGACGGGATGGGAAATAAGGCGATGATGGACCAGGGGAACGTGCAGTTAGGTTTTTGGATTGCAAGCGGATAGTAAATATTCCATCCTAACAACTTGTTTGATGTTTCATGAACCCAAAAAGAGTGACTCCTTGAAAAAAAAAGTTCCTTGTAGCATGAACTCCAAGCAAGAACACGAGGGTATGTTTCTGGTTCGCTAGTTTTTGAAAAGTAAAGGGAGAAGGGCAGGCCCTTTTAGAGGTTCACTAGCTTGTGGTGTTCGAGGGAAGGATGCCGTAAGAAGGCAAAACACTTCCAGTGCCTGCGGCACACAGGCCACCACCCTGGCTGTCGCAGGGACAGCCGACGAACTAAGCGCAAAGTGTTTTGCTAGTTAGTTTGGGCTATCAGTGCTGCCCTGTCACTATACTCGAGTGTAATTCAAGATCAGAGCACCGATCGCCAGTGATGGTTTGTCCTTGCCGAAAGAAAATATGAGAAAGTAGGAAGAGGATAATACTCGAAATATATTAAAAAGCAGTAGCATAAAAAAGCGACTGATCGAACCATTCTGGCCTGGCCTTACGAGAAGTATCGTCGATGAGAAGAAGGGGCCGAAGTGGTTTATTGCCCTCACCCGGGGGCACCGAAGGCTTCAACCATCCCCAGGCTTGGCCCAACCAACAGGACAGGATGCCCTTTTCCTCGGACAGGGGAAAGCCACGCGCAGCCAGACCGAGCCGGGTGAGTCCGCATGGCTCGTGTTGGCTTCGTGACGCCTACTACCAACCACCCACTAGCGCAGGCGCCCCTGACTTAGAAGGATATAAATGTATATATTATGTGTTTCTCCTCATGAGTATATCCATTCGTACCAGCCCTCTTGAGTAATTCACCACTTAAAATATTGAATAGTGTGAAATAGCATGAAGTAACGTCCATTTCTCAAGGATAACATTGCGATGGAAAGCGTGTGTTTATATACATTGTTCTTTAAGTGAAATATTCATGCGAACAAAGCACACAGTTGTACACATCATCATTTTCAAGGAGGTAACGTGCGAATAGTATTTCCCTATCGGGTATATGGCGCGGTGGCGCAGCCGACAGTGGCATGGCTTGCCCCTCGTACGGTATTTTCGTGTTATTTGTAATGGCTGTGCATGTCGCTTTTAAACTATTTGCCTCTTGAGTGTCCAAAAAGTATGCATTGATTGCCCTGCCGTGCAGTTCGTGATACCTAGAAAATGCGTGTTCTATATCATTTTATCAATATAAATAAGTGGTGAGTCACAGTGTTACTTTTGTTTAAAATGCGTTTATAATTCTCTAAAAACTGTAGCGCTTAATTTCTTCCTCCGTACAGTAAACCAGTTTAGTTTTTTTTAATATTTGTTCTTGGGAGCAACCCATAAAACACAACCACAATAATTTTGTTAACGTCGATTGAGCGTGGACTCAACCAATACCAGCCAGATGCAACAGGAACTGTATTAAGCAGAGCTGGTGTGCTTGAATAGTTAAGAGTTTACATATGTAGCCCTACATTTACACTAGCTTGATTGTGCTAGCAAACCAGGAGACGCACAATATTTCGATCTACCCTACTCATGTTTTTGCATCCGCTGGCCCCACACTTAACCAACTCTACCCGATCACCCACTAACCGTATGCAGAACCCACACACTTTATGATGTGTGTTGGTTCATCACATTATGTTCCCCCGTCTTTGTCAGCGTAATCAATGTAGTGTTATGGTTTTTTTAATAAACGCCGTACACAATAACAGCGGACGGGGCTATTGCTTTTCCCAAAGTCTGTAACGAATGACACAACGGAATACGCAAGTGGCTCGAGATACAATGCTGTTGCCTCACTGGCGATTTACACTTTAATCATGACAGTTACAAGACCAGCGACCCCAAACGGAACTCCAACACAATCCACAGGCTTAGTAACACAGAACACCACCAGTGTCCATGAAGGGGGAATATCTGCCGTTACAACTAGACGAACATCTACAATCATGATAATAACGATGCAAAGCACCAGATCTCCGGTGCTAACCACAACAACACGTGAGTAAAATGGCACGGCGACTTCATTTTGATTATATCTCTGCTGGATATTACCTTTCTTTGTCAAGCGTTTTACCGGTAGAAAGCAAACGTTCTCAAAAAGGTCGTTGGTAATGAGCAAAGTGGCGCTCATTGACTTTTTTTTCAATCCAAAAAACATATTTGCATGGGCCAAGCCTGCGTACGAAGCGTACTGTGTCCTTTACAATATATTTGATATTCAGTAACGAGTGATTACTGTCGGTCGTTTTTAAAACCGGCACGACAAAAACGTAACTTTTCGTCCTTGAGCGTCAAAAAAAAAGAGAAAAAAGACGCAGATAAACTTTATGTTTAGTAGTCTTAGTTTTGAAAATCGCGTAGCTTGAACGGCTGTATGCTCTAGGCTTTGCAACCTTGTGTTTTCCTGACAACCTGCTGCCGTGAATTTCTGTCGTCTGAAGTTTCGTGAGCCATGGCCTTCCAGTGATTTTTTCACAAAAAAACCTTTACTATATCTGTTTTCTACATTCGAGCCCACAATTTTGCGACTTACCTTTTTGCTTTGATGTTTTCATACATATATATTTTTAATTTTAAAGATATATGACCATCTGTGGTTTACTGCAATTGCAGTAAACCACAGAAGCGAGAACGCTGCAGCAAATGTCAACGGATAGGACATAAAACAGCGGACTGCAGAGCAAGCGCCAAAGGTAGTACGAACGTCAAAAGTCATCACATTGAAGATAAACAGGAAGTGAATGCACGAAACGAGAAGTACTTTCAAGATGCTCTGGTAGACGGGAAGCCCATTCGAGCTTACGTTGACCTTGGAAGTCAGTGCGTTACGTTGCGCAAGATAGATGCCGACGATTTGGGAATCAGCTATAACGAGCCGTTCCGGGGATGCAAGATTGCGGGCTACGGTTCCGGTCAAGTTCTACCGTGTGGAATGACGGAAGCAAGCGTCACAGTGGACCAAGCTACAGCCCGCGTTCCAATCTACATTGTTCCAAGTGAAGCGCAAGCGATTCCGCTTCTCGTTGGACAGCCCTTTACTGAGCAACCACATGTCACAATCGTGCGAAGAAGGAACACACTTCGCATTTTTGAAGAGCACGGCAGCTTTGCTGATGAAGATGACCAGCTTCGATCCGTTCAAGTTCCTGATCTTCCGCCACGTTCTGTCACGCTCTGGGCCAAGGAGTCTGTCGTGATTCCACCGGACTACGTGGGAATTGTTCGTCTGACGACCAAGGAATCCGCCACAGGACACGTCTTCGTTGACGCACAATTTCGAACGCAAGAGGGCAGGGAACACTGTTTGCCTGCTTGCGTAATCGACGTCTCGGAAGGCGGCAACACTGTTTTGCCTATTTTGAATGTATCGAAGTCCGACCTCCATATTTCGAAAGGAGAGGTAGCAGCCAGAGGATCCTGGTGTTCAGGAACAATTGAGACTGCGTGCCAGCGAAAGACGACGGATTTGTTGGAACCGATTAAGGCGGAGGATATACGAAAGGGGCCTCAGGTGACTGCTGAAGAATTTGACAGGCTGCTAGAGCTCATTAACGAGTACCGTGACTGTTTTGCAGTCAACGTCTTCGAGCTTGGCTCTACGAGTGCGGCAGAGATGAACATCGAGACTGTTCCTGGGGCAAAACCAGTATCTTTTCGTCCATACCGGCTGTCCTACGACCAACGCACTCGAGTAAACAAGGCCGTTGAAGAACTGAAAGAAGCAGGTGTTGTCCGCGACTCATCATCCGAGTATGCGAGCCCACTACTTGTCGTAAAAAAGAAAACCGGAGAGGAACGACTTTGTGTTGATTACAGAGCGCTGAATGCGATTACTAAGAAGGATAAGTATCCTCTACCTCTTATCGAAGATCAGCTGGACCGACTCCAGGGAAACTACTGCTTTACGACGCTTGATCTGGCATCGGGCTATTACCAAGTTCCAATGGCTAAGGAGTCCCGAGCTAAGACTGCTTTCGTGACGCCTGACGGACATTACGAGTTCTTAAAAATGCCGTTCGGTCTCACCAACGCTCCAGCGGTCTTTCAACGTATGATGAATGCCGTATTGGGACCGTTGCGATATGGTGTCGCCCTAGCGTACATGGACGACGTTCTTATCCCTTCCACAGACTTTAATGAGGGTCTTGCTCATCTCGAGCAGGTCTTCCAGGTTCTACGAGCTGCGAACCTTACGCTTCGTATAAGCAAATGCACCTTCATGACAGAGAAAGTCACGTATCTGGGCTTCGAGATCGGAGCGACTGGACTCAGACCCAGCGACTACAAAGTGAAGGCTCTAATTGACTTTCCAACACCGTCCCGAGTGCACGAAGTCCGACAGTTTGTTGGACTGGTCAGTTACTTCAGACGGTTTGTCAAGAATTTGGCAACTCTCGCACAGCCATTAACGAAGCTTCTAAAGAAAGACGCACCTTGGGAGTGGACCACAGAGCAGGACACCGCGTTCAGCGTCCTAAAGCTGCGCTTGCAGGAACGCCCTGTGTTGGCCCTGTACAACCATGAAGCCCCGACGGAAGTTCACACAGACGCAAGCAAAAGGGGGCTGGGGGGCATGCTACTTCAACTACAGAGTGATGGCCACTTCCACCCCGTGATTTACGTAAGTCGCCAAACGTCAGAGGCTGAGGGACGTTATCATTCATACGAGCTGGAAGCACTCGCCGTGGTGTGGACGTTGGAACGACTCAGGACTTATCTTCTTGGAATCGATTTCAACGTTGTCACGGACTGCAGCGCCCTACGGGGAACGATGAGCAAACGTGAACTCATACCCCGAGTGGCACGCTGGTGGTTGCGGTTGCAAGAATTCACCTTCACGGTTATTCACAGAGATTCAGCGTCTATGCAGCATGTTGATGCGTTGAGTAGGTCTCCGACTGGACCAGCGGAAGAAATGGAGGCGTGCGAAGGACTCCATATCTACGCTACAGCGATGGAAGAAACGGATGACTGGTTGGTTGCCGCGCAACTACTGGACGCCGATGTGAAACACATCAAAGAGGTTCTGGAGAAACCTGCGTCCTCGGCCGAGGAGCGCCGCATCCACTCCGAGTATAAACTCCAGAGGAATGTTGTCTTCCGAAACATTGATGGAAATTCATCAAGGCTACTGTGGCTTGTTCCGAAACCACTGCGTTGGCAGGTAGTGCGACGTTCCCATGATGATCTGGGGCATGTGGGGACGGAAAAGACGATCAAACGGATCCAGGAGAAATACTGGTTCGCAGGAATGAAGCGCTATGTACGGAGATACGTCGCCTCATGCGCAGAGTGCCTCTATAATAAGACGCCAACAGGAAAGAAACCTGGCATGCTTCATTCCATCGACAAGGTCGGTGTTCCGTTCCACACACTCCATCTGGACCACTTGGGACCGTTTCCAAGATCCAGACACGGGAATACGTACCTGATTGTAGCTGTGGACGGGTTCACAAAGTTTGTGATACTCACACCTGTTAAGAACACAGGAGGCCAAGCGACTACGCGATGCCTGCGACACATCGTTGGACTTTTTGGACCGCCGACGCGAGTAATCACGGACCGAGGAGTGGCGTACACTAGCACGACATTCAAGAAGTACTGTGAAAATTCTGGCATCATTCACATTTTGACTTCAACAGCCACACCGCGTGCGAATGGTCAAGTCGAGCGTTTCAACAGGACGATCACTCCAGCGATTGCCACTTTGACGAAGGACAAAGGTGAGAAGATCTGGGATGAGGTTGCTGACCTTGTTCAGTGGAGCCTGAACAACACGTACCACAAAGCGATAGACAGCACACCGTTCAGATTGTTGTTCAACTTCGAGTCAAGAAGCTTGAATGGCGATCACCTCAATGACGCTTTGCGCGACCTGTCTACTAAAACTAGCGAAGAGATGTCAAATAGAAGGAAGGCAGCTATCCAAGCCATCCGACTTGATCAAGAGAGGCAGAAGCGTCGCTACAACCAGAAGCGACGACATGCTCCAACGTTTGAACCGGGAGATATCGTCGTGGTTCAGCGAGAACCGACGTCGATAGGAGAATCGCGCAAGTTGCAGGAGAAATACAAAGGTCCGTACGTGGTCACGAAGCGACTTCCAAACGATACCTATCGCATCGAGGACATACCTGGCCACCAGCGGACTCAACGTTTCTACACTTCAACAGCTCCCGTCGATAAGCTGAAACGACTCAACACATTCGATGTGGACAGTGAAGAAAGTTGTGAAGAAATATCAAGTGAGGGCACTTGATTGCTAGGATGGCCGAATGTTAGCGCCGTCCTCGAAGACGACGAAGAGTACCCCAAGAGCGCTCCACGATCCGCGTGACTTTGAGTTCTTTTCTCGGTAGCCATACCTGCCTGACGTATATTAAACGTCCTTTCCTAACCTTCTCTCGCCCCCCCCCCCCCCCCGTCTTCAATGTCGAGACCGTAACATAAATTTCAAATTGAGTTATTGTTCGCCCTTTCTATTACCGAAAGGATAATGTATAAAGCAAACATGCTAAAGCTCATTGATTGAAAGCAAATATACTGAGGCACAATAGTTAAGAACACAGCATCTATACCACTCAATCGCTAAATACATTTTATGGTCCTTTGCAGCATCTTTTCACGGGTGTGACGTATGAAATTGTCAATGACTGTTGCTTCAAAGAGGCGCCACAGAAGCTTGAAAATTAACGTGCTGTCAAAACGTTCGAGACTAGTTTGTTCGCGTGAACGAAAGGGAAGCACTTTGACGGAAGCCTACCTTTCAAATGTGGGGTGTCGTTTTGTGGCCATTAAGAGCTGCGCTAAACGTGTTCTTCTGGCCATTTTTAATTTAAAATTGGCACCTGCAGCATGTGCTGCACATGATAGCAAAGTACGAACATGAAACTTTTCGTAAACTCGGCAAAACAGAAGTTTGAATAATTTCGCACTTTATGGCAAATCGGCAATGAGTCCAAAGACGATTTTTGACTTACACTCGCTTTTCAAGAATGACAGAACATTACTCAAAAGAAGTAAATATGTCATGGCTATTTTCCACAAGCTCAACCCCCGGAGTCATTGACAAAATAAAAAAAATGCAAACATAAAACAAAGACACATGCGATTTTATTGACATAATAACAAAGACAGATGTGTAACATTGTTTTATACAATGATTCCGCCTTATGATTCAAATGCCCCAAAAACTAATAAGCTATTTTGAAAGAAAATCTTAGGATGCTCGCCATTGTTCAGGCTTTTAGCTTGGGATTGGATTCAGTATTGGCGGATCACTGGCACTGCGCCCGTTTTGGATTCGACCGCAGCCGAGATAACGCCGAACACCGACATAGCGCTGATGCACAATACATGCGCGGATTACTTTCCGAAGCAATGGCGGACTTAATGTAATTGGCATAGCACCTGATCGATGGAGTGCACTTGGATGCTATAGTGTTATCGTGGTTACATTAATAACTAATCCAGATATCATTAAAATACATTTCGTTTTCCCTGTGATGTTGCTCAAACGGGAGAGTCGACGCCTTCAAACCGTCGACGAAAACCACCACTAATAGCAGATGCTAAAACATTTGAAGACGAAGGGGACTTTTAAGGAGCTTAAAAATTGGCAGAGGCGCTCATATCGCTGCCGTCGCTGCACAAGGGGATTACTTTGAGGAAAATAAGGATTAATGTTGGTGGGCTCTGAATATACTGCGAAAAAACAAATTTTGCACCGGCGTTCTTTTTTGTTTTGTGAATAGCGGCACAGCAAAAGACTGTTATGTGAATTGCAAACAGAAGGTGCGTAATAAAACATCTGTATAATTATGCATATGCATAAATCTGGGCAGTTCCTTGTTCGTTCGCCATGTATGTCTCTGCTCTGAAGCCTAACTAAGGTTTTTGAACTTATCTTGCACGTCAGCCTCTACGCACATTTCTCTCGAAATGTTATTGCTGAGCAACATAGTCTGGAGAAAGGCTACTGCGCTAAGAAACAAACGCATGCGCATTTTAGTGATGTCGCACAATTAGTGCACTATCTCAACACAAGGAGATGTAGTATACTTTTATAGGGCCAAAGCATTTGATTACGTTAATATTTAACTACTTCTGCTTAAAGTTGGGAAACGGTCTAATTTCCATGTACTGTCATATGTTAAACAGTTAAATATCTCAACAATTGAATTATTTTAAGTCTTCCTTCATTTTTTTTGCAAATTTCATATCCACTTCAGGTGTTCCTCTATTATTATCTTTGTGAACGGTCCTGCGTTTTTAGTTATCTTTACACCATTGTCGGAATTTGCTCGTGATGTTAAGTTGTTTATGGTGATCGATTCGGTAGAGCACTTTCATCGCGTCAAGCGAGTTAAATATTTCATTTCCGAGTGTTTTTTTTTTTTAAATAGTCTGCATTGAATTTTGGGCGAATCTTACGTCGTTTTCTGGAAGCAATGACGTTTTAGTTTATGTTATACGGTTGATTCCACAGTTATTACTAGTGTTCAAATCATTCGTGATGAAGAAGTTCTTCTAGATGATGTCAATAATGCTAATCAACTTGTAACTTCTGTTATGATTGAGTCGATCCTTTAGTGTTGTTGGTACAATCTTGTGTATTACACGCAGTTTTTGGCATCAATTATGTGTTCGCTTTTCTTGTTCACGTGCGCGTTCCCGTGTTGAATACCGTTTGACTCTCTGAAATTTTAGATAAACTAATTCTGGCACCATTGAGGGCGTAGATGGAATATTCTTCTGCGTTTAATATGATCGATAACTGTAACCATAATATTTCTTCAAATACGAAAGGATTCGCAGAGTAGTGAAGTAAGCTATGTTGCACAACAGTAGATGGTGCGGAATTTGATGTTCTTCTATAACAGAGGTTTCCATAAGTTTTCGCTGAGGGGCGGGAACGGAGACTTGTCGGAGTCTGGAAGGCCAGGAAATTAGTAATATAATATAAATGAGGAAATGCTTAATATATAGGCCTTAATAAGCTTTTAGATGAAACAAATAAACCAGATCAATGAGTGAAATATATGCGAGGTAGATAAATATGAACAGTTTGTTTTAATGTAATGCAATGCTTAATATGATATTACTCGATAATTATGACACACAGTTGTCACTTGTGTAAATCAAAACGCGTAGAAACTTAGGCATATCACACACGCCAGAAGACTAACGAAAATGGTACGTCTGACAACTATAATTTTTGAAAGCGGTATGACACAAGACACTAAGCATGATATACGTCATGGGCAGAGAAAGAGTAGGCTACCAACTTTAATAATGACGTAATTTACAGTAAATATTCGGCAAGATATTCCATATTTAATGCCGTTTTTTCTACATCTTTTTGAAATCTTTGTTTACGCTTTTGGCGCGCCTCGCGTCGCCATTTGTTTGCTTTTTGTTTGCGTCTGCAGCAGCGGACAGTGAGTTGTACGTAACAGAAAGGGCGCGGCGATCTGCGTGATAGCGAAAAAGTTTCGACGTCTCTGTGTTCGGAGACCCCTGCTCTTTGTGGAGAAGAGCGGAGATTTCGACTCACCCTTGCTGCTCATCTGACATCTGCTTACTTGTTCATCGAAGGCTAATACCGTCTGAATTTTACTATCCTTCTGATCGTAACCAAGCAGCACCCATGACTCGCTTACAAGTGACATATAAAATATTAAACAGATCGCTGCGAGTGCATGTACTTTTTTGACATATATAGGCTTCGAGAGTGTATTAATGCCTATGTTTTTTTTGTTTTTTTTACATATTTTCACAGTAGTTCGAGTAGAGTTGTAGCTTGCTCTACTAAGTTTCTTGTGTACACTAAAAATAAACGAAATATTTATTACTTGCTTTATGAGTTTTGCGTAGGCATACCTCCTTTTGCCAGATCGTACCTTCCGCGCGGCTGTTATATATTCGCTATAGCGTGCATATAAACTTAGATATCAAGATAGCGAGCGTACATTTACTTGACTAGATTAGAAACATAGTTTGCGTGTATAGTATTTAGAATTTACAAGTGAAGTGAAAGAAGAACATATATTTATGCCTTCTACTTATCCAGGAAAACCGATGATGGAGAAACCGATCCTATGCGTATATGATATTTCTTTACCGTCTGATACCATCGAAACAAATCCCGGCGTTTGTGACTACACGTTTATGGACGCACTCTATAACCCTCCATATGGGGGACGTTTCAAAGCATTGAGACAGCTGGTATGCTATGGTTCAAGCGGCTCTTAAAAAAGAATACGAGCAGCCTTAGTGAATTTGGACTCTTCATAAGCTACAGGTAAGTTTTATATAAATAGTTGTGTATTCGAAACACCAAACTAATAATGTCTGTACTTTTATAACTGAAAGCGAATCTCCTGCCTTCATTAAAGCCACGAATAAGGATGCAGTGAAATGAGGCACGTAACTAAGTTTTTTGCACTTCAAGTAGCAAAAGTGCGCCTTAATTTGTTTACAAAGAAGAAACGTATATAGGGAGTGGTCGTCGGACCGGGGTCTATATCATTGAAGGAACCGGATGATGCCGACGTTTCATCGTGAGCTAACGGCTCTCGATGAGTGTCTGTGTGGAGAGCTGTTAACGCGGCTCGCGTCTTGAGCCACGTTCTTAATGTTGTCCCCGCGGAGCCGCTGCAAGTCCTTCCCCCCCCCTTCCCCTCCCTAGTGGATCAGAGGTTTTTCTCCAGGTAACATATTTGTGGGGAGCGGGTGAAGAACGGAGTGACTGGTGTCGTCATATTGTGAAACAGACAAAAGTGTGACAACTGTAGTGTTACGGACGGCTGCTTCCATGAAAACAGGCTTCAGACGGTCAATGGCAATTACGTCTCTTCGTCCGCTGATGAGGATGGCAAAAGTCTTCTGATTTCCTGAGGTGACTTTAAATGGACCGTCGTAGGGTGCTTTCACTGTAGGACGAGTGGCGTCATGCCTGACAAAGATGTGCGTGCATTTGTCCAGTTCGGTCGGTATGAACACGTGCTGCCGTGTTTGACGGCGAGGCAGTGTCGGTCGTAATGATGTAAAAGTGTCTTGAGCGTCATGAATATAGTCAGGGAGGTCAGGTCATGGAGTGGGCAGATGAGTGAGAAACTCGCCTGGGAGTTAAAGCGTTGTGCCTGATACGAGTTCTGCTGCAGTGCTTCCATCATCCTCATGAAGGTGGATCGGATGCTAGGAGTACAAATGGTAGTTGCTTCATCCAGTTGCTCCGGTCGTCTCTCTACTACGTTTTACCTGACGTCCGGGCGCAGGGAACGCTAATAGCTATCCTAGCCAATCCCGCTTTCTAAGGTCACGTGACACTCATACAGCCTTGGATTAGCTCGCATGGCATTTAGCATCCGCAGCGTTTAAACGCAAGGTGAAACGGAGTATAGTGATGAGTGCGGCCTTCAGTTGACGGTGTAGTCTCTCGACCTACCTACCGCGATCTGTGGTGATCATGGACGGGCAATCGTAGCGTGCAATCCAGTTCTTGAATAACGCTTGTGCGACGGTTTCAGCGGTGATATCCGTTATTGATTTAGCCTCTCGCCATCCAGCAAACTGATCTACGCATATGAGTGTATATCGGAACCCCTGGAGTGATGGGAGGGTTCCGACAATACCGACATATGCGTCATCGAAGCGGGCGTCTAGGTGTAAGAAAGGGTGCAGCGGGCTCTTGTATTGCACTGCATCTTGGCTCGCTGATAAGGTGCACAGGTTCGCGTTAAGAGATTAATGTATTTATTCATTTGGGGCCACGTATCGTGAGGTAATGAGTCGACGGGTTGCTCGAGTACCTGGACGGCTGATGTCAAAGAGGGAAAGTCTGCGTGTCGAAAATCGGGAGGGATGTTTGGCCGTTGTGTTCAAGTTGACGTGTCGCATAGCATATCGCAGTTTTCGAGTGGCACGGGACAAGTTAAAGCCGTAGCGAGGTGGAAGAACTTGTAGTGTCTGTAACTCGGCGTCATCCAGTTGAGCCTTCGCCAATCAGAAGAGTTCCAAGTCAGGAGATACAGTGAATGCCTCGATCTGTGAAAGAGAATTGGCCGCCTCATTATTCGCTCCATTCACGTGTCGCTGATCGAGTTGTGTTCTCGGAGATATATGCAAAATGACGAATTCTGCGGTTTGAGTATCAGCTCCGCATGGCGTAGAAGCTAAGGTGAAGGATTTGTGATCTCTCAGGACGTTGTAAATCTCTGCCTTTCAGGAACTGCCATTAGTGTCTGATTGCGGCGTAGATGGCAAAGCGCTCGCGACAAAGGTTGGTGTGGCTCGTCTCCGCTGGATTCAACATATTGAAAAGAAACCTAGTGGAACCCAGCCCGTCTTTTCGTACTCTTGTACCACTGCTCCAGCTGCGAAATCGGAGGCGTCAACCACGAGCCTAGTAGGCGCACCGGGTCGTGAATAGACAATATTTTTTGTATTCTTCGAAGGCTGCTTCACTCACGCGAATGCCTACAGTGCAACTGATATCCAGTCGGCCGGTACCGTGTGGCTCTTTGTTGATCGCAGCAGGTCTGTTATGGGTTTGAAAATTTGGGCGCAGTTTGTTGACGAATCGTCGATGGAAGTTTTATGAGGGCTAAGAATTATTGTAGCTTTCGCAGTGAAGTTTGTTTCAGGAAGTCATTGATGATCTGGGCTTTAAAAGCAACGGACAAATACCTTGAGGCGTCACTCATTGTACCAGGAACGCCAGATCGGCTGTTCAGAAGACACACTTCATCGCGTTGAGGAGGATACAATGGCTGCGCGGTTGCTCGAAGAGCAACTGAAGATGGCATTCCTGCTCTTCAGGTAAACTACTGGCGATGACCAGGTCGTCGACGTGCGCAAACACGAAAGGAAGTTCGCGAGTCACGTCGTGTATAAATCAATGGAATGTCTGTGCTGAGTTCCTCAGTCCAAAGGTCATTTGTACGCACTCGAATAGCCCAAACGGGGTGGTTACAGTTGTCTTCGGGATGTGGGACGCCTATATCGGTATATGATGGTAAGTTTTCACCAAGTCGACCTCACGGTAAATAAAAGTTCCGGCAAGTTGTTCCGTGAAGTCTTGAAGTTGCGGCAGAGAATAGCGGTCCCGCAACGTGCATGCATTCCGGGCGCGGTAGACCCGGCACGGCATCCAGTCATCTGGCTCCTTTCTAGGCGCCATGTGGACAGGTGATCCCGAGGAGCTGTTTGAAGGCCGGATATTACCGAGCTCAAGTTGGTGATCGAATTCACGGAGAGCTGTTTGGAGGCGTTCAGCCCAAGGGCGGCGAGGTCGTGCGTAGACAGCCGTACCAGAGGTAGCGATGGTATGAGCGAAATCGTGCTTTGCCGGTTGCACAATATTCGAAGGCCTTTTGGCTTGGGGAAATTTGTCTAAGATAGCTGCATGTCCCGTTGATGGCGTGATGTGACGTATCCCAAGGGATGAGGCCGTTATAGATGTCGCATTTACAGACAGATGTGTCGTGCAGCCGACAAGACGACGGTGGCGCATGCTAACATCCAGGTTGAAGTAGGCCAAGATATCCGAACTTAAGATGGACACCTAGTGCCAGCGATAAAGAAGATCCACTCTGGAAGTGCGGCGAAGTCCAATGTTAAGGGTCAGGGATTTCAAACCATACTTTTGTATAGAGTCACATTGCCTGCGAATGAGCGTACGCCACAGTTCAAGTTTTAGAGCGCAGCTCTTGGGCGCCTGTTCTCGCGTTTTGCGGCGTCGGCGTCGGCGTCGCCGATGCCGACGCCGCGCCGAGTTTAGCAGGGAATATTTTCCCCTAAATTTAGCGGTAAAAGTTTTCCGCTAAATTTAACGGGTTCGGTTTCCCCGCTCGGGGAGATTTACGTCACGTGACCTCAACACCAATTCTGAGTTCCTCTTTAATTTTAGCCGGGAAAATGACGTCACATGACTTGGCGTCACGTCACCAAGAACAATTCAGTTTCTCGAGCAGCTTTAGCGGGAAAATGTACGTCACGTTACCTCAACACAAATTCAATTTTCCACTGAATTTCGCGGAGCGGTTACGCCGACGGCGACAAATCAAAATGCGGAAACGGGTGCAAAAGAGCTGCACTAAGGTTTAAAAAAATATCTGCAGTTGTGGGTGGGATGACACAACTCTGCGCCAGTGTCAGCAAGAAGTATATTATCTGTGAACCGATCAGCGACAAAGAATATAGGGCTTGCTGGTTGGCCGGCGTCACCTATCGCCTCAACTGACTGGCAGGGATGCTTTCCTGCCAGGCACAGAAACGGTGGCTTTTAACAGCGCGGTGTCCGTAGTTCCGGTGGTACCACCAGTTACCTTGACCTCGTAACGGCGATCGCTCTCGTGTTTGAAATAGCTTCCGATGATGGGACGGGCTGCGGCCCGAGAGACGTCATGGTTCACCGGAAGGTGGTAGAAAGCTGTACAATCTTGATCTGCAGATCTTGCAAAGTAATGGACGAGAGAGGAGGCTCTACCAGCTTGGAGATGGTCGGCGCTCCGTATTCAGGCACACTACCAGCCATCTGCACTAGACGGTCCAAGGACATGTCGGCTGCGGAGGCGAGAACCATGTGGATGCACTGGGGTAGACGTAAATAAAAACAGTTCGACAAAATGGGGTTGTTTACGCCGGAGGCCTGAGCCCAGACTAGTGGGCTCATCCGGGGCAGCACTCGCAACTGTGCTGGTCTCCAAAGTCCTCTGTTGTGAGAAGGCGCTGGAGGCGACTGGTTCTCGAGACGGTTCTTCTCAGCAGAAGGGTTGCCTTCATATGATTGTAGGCATCTGCCAGTTTTGTTTCCATTCGTAGCACGTCGTCGAGTTCGTCAGCTATCTCCGGCGGCTGGGCGGATGTAACTTATTAGTATCTGGATAGCTGAGCGTTCATGCTCTTCAAGTGAAATTGATCTTCGACTTGAGCTAACCATGCTCAGGTCAATACTTGCAGGTAGAGGGAGGGAGGGAGCGGGAGCGTGAGCGAGGAGAAATGAGTCCGATCAGGACATCACCCTAGGATTGTAAGGGATGGCGATATAATTTAGGTGGTGTTGAGGAAAGGTATTGCTTTATCACGGGACGTATATTTATCAGCAAAATTTATTCGTGATATTGAATTGTCTTAATATACTGTTATCAGGTAAGCTGACGTTAATGTCCCCCACTACATTTAGCCCGGCTATTGAATTGGTGCTTAAGTGACATGACGCGTATTTCCTCGCTAAATTAAGTGAGGACACTATCGAAATTAGCAACGCAAATTTTAAATTTGCCTCTAAGTTTAGAAGGGTGGAAAGGGGGGTGGGGGGGCTGGACTGAATTGACATATAAATCGCGTGACTTGCAAATCGACGATATGTTTAGGTCATGTGACGTCATTTTCTTTGCTAATTTAGCGAAAAATGCACGGGCGGACAAGCTACGTTTTAAGATTGGGGTTCCCCTGAGAAACATTGAGGACTTTAAATATAAAAAACGCCGAGCCCTTATTAAAAGAAATGAGCTTTCGTGTCGTTAGTATGGCTTCATTTGTTTCAGAAATGTCGAGGACGCCGACAAAGACCTAAAGTCGCCGATGGGACAGCTCGAGTTCCAGAATCTCTGGGAAGCAGGAGTTCATCATTATGGCGTGACTAGGGCCATGCTGCATGACCACTTCACAAATATTCACGGACTACAGAAAGTATTTGATCTGATGAAGGTAGGCCATGCGCGATTTGTCCACAGCGCTGCATTCAGCCTTAAGACAAACCGAAGGTGCAGACGCAATTGCCAAGAAATTACTATTTGAATACTCGCTGGCAGCTTTCTGCAGCATTTAAGGGTTGACACTACGCAGAAAACAAAACAATTCAACAAAACACGTCAATTTAAAAAAAAATGACTTACTTACTTCCACCAATATCTGGAAAGTATTCCCAGGAAGTTTCATTTGCTCATCGCGCATACTTATTTTTACAAAATATTTTCTGTCCGCCGATGCTAAGGAAAGGCGGAGTTTGTAGATTTTGAAAGCGTTTCTCTCGTTTTTTTTTTTCGTTATATATGTCACATTAGAAAAACCTATCGTTTGATTTCGAGAGAGTAGAAAAGGCTCGCTCATTCTTTTTCCAATCTGAAATTGTTCGGGCAATGCAACAGTGACCTTGCTTTTTGTCTGAGGGTGTTTTTTGCAATAGTTGTTAATTTTGTTTTCAACGACATAAAACTCAAACAAGTTTTTAACTTTTAGCACGATGCTACAATAAAATACACTTTTTTAATTTGTTTTTTACAGTTGCACACAATCAGGCACTCTCCTGCGTACCTAGTGGAAAAATATGTTGGGTACAACATCAGTTTTCTAAAGATAGTTTCCCTCGGCAATGTCAGTGTGTTCTAGATAAAAATACTATAGTTTATTTCACAATTCAAGTACCCAAACGAAACTCTGCACAGTGTTCAGCCTCACAACTGCCAGTATATACTGTACATTTAATTCATTTTAGGCCAGAGGTTCAAGAGCTTATTCTTTTGGGTAGGGTAACCCTTTTAGGAATTGAAGGGTGGGGCGCGTGCCCAAGACCACGTGCTCCTATTGATTTGATTGCATAGCAACAGCACGTTTCAACGAGTACAATATGTATTTATGTGTCTATTAACTTTAAAACAAACCTAACTCGAGTTGAATTTGTGCGTACCTTAAGGACAGTAAACTTTCCATATAAAACAGTATTTGATGGTAATAACATTTGAAACATTTTTAATTTGTAATGTTCAAACCGAGGCATATACATATATATAATACAATCAACCAGGATATAAAACCCCTTTGTTTGAATATTGAGCATAACCCCTTATAAAAGCTGAGCCTCGAAATCAGCTGCAGTTGACGGGGTCACGGATCCGAAGACGGTAACCCTGCCGCAGTCTTGCGTGTTTTCGCAGACCTTCTTTGTCGACATTTTTCATGTATTCTCGGGGATTTTCTTGTATTCCACTAGTATTTTTAACGTCCCATGACATACCAGATGACGCCCTTCACAAACCGTGTTTTTTTTTTATAACACGTACACTTGGGTGGATGAGTCCAGCACGGCACCCCACACATTCACCATCTTTGCCAACAAGATGAGCATTACTGGGCGGAAGCTGTCTCTCTTACGCTGAGCACTCTATAAAGGCTTTCTCCTATAAGTCGGAACCTGGAGATATTTTTGAGCCCAGACCGCTCTCTCCTGGGTCTGGGTCCGCCTACGCCCGCTATCTACAGTCACCAGGCTCGATCTACAATGCAGCGTAAAAATCGACGCCTGCACGTAGCAATCTAAACTTTTCGTCAAGAGTGTATTTTACAGGTCGGCTTTTCACTTGTTAAATTAGGAATCGTAGCTCTTTTTCTGTAAAAAATAAGGCCAAGAAACTTGCCAGGGTCTACGGCGGGCAGCGACGCAGACGACAGAGGTCCAATAGTGGGGTGCTTTTGGCGTTCGTGTTGGATACGATGGGGCTACCTCCTTATCGCGACGGCTCGTGCCCACCGTTGTTTATTAAAATGAACATAATTTTTTTTATAAATGTACCTTGGGTATAAAAATAAATGCAGACAATAAAAGCAAAACTTAAAGTAAAAAAAACACGTCTGCATAACGACGGCGCTTTTGCTGCGAATGGATTTCTTCGGACGCTGCTCCCGACGCCATCTATCAATACGAATGCCAAACACGCCCCGCTACTGGACTTGGTCGTATGGATCGTCGCCCGCCGTAGACCCTGGCAAATTTCTTGGCCCAATTTTTTACAGAAAAGAGCTCTGTTTTGTAATTTTAAAAGAAAAATCTGACCTGTGAAATACACCTTTGACGAAAAAGTTTAGATTGCTACGTGCAGGCGTCGATTTTTACGGTCCATTTTAGATCGAGCCTGGTGGACTTATTAGACCATCGCTATATTTTCGACTGCCTACTCCAGCAGCGCTGCTAGCTTTTAAATGAAGCAGCGTACCTCCCACGTGGTTTCACGTTGTCACGGACCCCATACAAATTGAAACGTTTCTATAATCACATTAGAAAAATATGTATGGACACTCCAAGGACGCTACATAGACAAGTGTTCTTAGGAGGAACATAAGGCATTTATAGGCAGACCACGATTACTGTTACCTTCCTGAAGTCATCCTACGTGTCTGCCTTAAGAATAATGGCCAACGGACGTTCCATTGACGTCATTTTCTAGTTACGGTTTTGGGTGATCCTCTACCTTAATATATACTAAGACACCCAATAGAGTCCACACGGACTCTATAGGGTGTCTACACAGGCTGTATATAGCGTCCATAGGGTGCCCATACAAGGTATACGAGGGAGACCCTATCGGGTACGCAAGGAAGCTATATAGGATATACAGAGCGTCTTATAATGGGGACTGCGGAGCAATTTATGTAAGGTATACTGGGAGTCCCGAACGATGTCGGCGGGAAAGTCGTATAGGGTCTACACAGGATCCTTATGGGGTCTGCAAAGATCTCATACAAGGTCGACAGGGTATATCTGACGGGGTCCTCATGGAAGTACAACAGGGTCTACGCAGGGTCCTAATGGGGTCTGCAAGGAAGCCATAGAGGGTCTGCACGGAGTCCCTACGGGTACGTAGAGAAGTTGCTTAGTCTGCAGAGGCTATATCTACAGGATCCGCAGAGACCAACATTACTAAGACAAGTAAGTTGGGGAACTGTCATAGAGCCTGCTTTGAGAACGTAACATCAATCCATACTTGAGAACCGATCTAATAGCGATCGGAACGCCACCACTTCTCCCACAGTGATCGTTAAGGCAACTTGACAGTTGCTTGTGTTGATTCCGGAGAATCGCATTTGATGGCGTCCGCTGTGACTTTTCTATTTCACCTCAATTGGCCATTTCGACGCCAAAAATATACGGAGAGAGGGGTTCAGGGATGCCAAGCCCCGACTCCCAAGCGGACGCGCCGCGAATCAGTACCGAAACTTAGGACGCGCCCAGGTCGAGGGTCGTTACCTGAAATCACCGATGAGACATGGTTGTGTAAAAACAATATTTGTAGAGGGTTTAACCCTCGTGTGCGGAGATTGCCGCAGGCAACTTTGTGCCGCCGCTGGGCGGCTTAGTATGTTGTTTTTTATTGGAGGATAAAGCTTCTAATGGTTTTGGGCAAGAACGCCTCTAGATGGTCTGTAACCGGTGTCAGGAAGTACTATCACGATACATACGAGTGCGAACACCTCTCTGCGCGGCCCGCGGTACTATCAGTGCCCCCTGGCGATTGCTTCTTTGAAGTAAAAGCTCACCTTGCGGTTGAGACATGTCGTCTCAAGCGATCGCCGCATCACTCTGCACTTTCTGATCGTCTGCTAGCGAAGAACGGTCGGCAAAACCGCGAAACTGTTCACCAACGAGGCGTATTTGTCGCTAGCGATATGCGCCAGCAGAAGCGTTTTGCATAAATATTTTTTAGGCTCCTCTTATGATGAAGTTTTAATAAATTATCCCCATTACCCTGATAACAATACCCGATACTTCGCCGAAGCCTTTAAGCGTGCGTCATATTGTTATCGGAGGTATCAAAACAATAAACTAGGTAATTACACACACCACAGCGCACTATAGAAAACAACACTCACTCCAGACACACCAAAAATAAAGCAAAATTCAAACAAACCGCGCTGACTGACAACTCTTTTATTTAACTTTGTCTTCTTCAACCTCTAGCAACACCGAATTTCCCAAATCACGCACGTGCGCTGTGGTGTGTGTAATTATGTGCAGCCAACTCGCCCAAGATGCTACGTTAACAATCAACTAGGACTGCCCATTATTTTCTTCGCGTGAGTTTTGCGAGAGCTAAGGACTACCAATGCGCACTTACAAGAAGCTAGAGTGGTGCGAGCATGGGTTACACCTCATTCATCATGAAAAACTGTGCGAAAAAAACGACGAGGACGTCCCGTTCTTTCCTACGTCATCGTCGTTTTCTTCCCCCTGTTTTTCATGGTGAAGCGTATCACCCACGCTCGCACCGCGCTAACTCCTTGACTCTGCGCGTTGGTGATTCTTTGCGCCCGCATAATCACGCGAAGGAAATAGATGGTCTTCGTTGATTGTTTTGATACCTCCGAGAACAGTATTGTGCGCAGCTTAATGGTGTCGGCGAAGTGTCCGGAATTGTTATCAGAGGAATGGAATAATCTACTAAAACATTCTAATCAAAAATATGACCCTAGAAAAATTTACGCAAGTTATTTCTGCTGGCGCAGACTGCTATACAAAAAATGCGCTTCGTCATTGGTGAACAGTTTGGCGGTTTCGCGGACCGTTTTTCGGTAGCGAGTCGACCCGG
This sequence comes from Ixodes ricinus, assembly GCA_037355805.1. NCBI lineage: Eukaryota > Metazoa > Arthropoda > Arachnida > Ixodida > Ixodidae > Ixodes > Ixodes ricinus. The sequence goes on from JAZHYW010031522.1 coordinate 41,586, forward strand.
AAGTGCAGAGTGGTGCGGCGATCGCTAGAGACGATATGTATCGACAACAAGGTGCACTTATTGTTCAAAGAGCAATTGCCAGGAGGCACTGACAGGTATCGCGGGCCATCCGGAGCGGTGTTCTGCACTCATATTGACCGTGATAGTACGCTGCCTACGCTACGCATTGTCTGCTGCCACTGGCGCTAAGGCATAGCTCGCTCGCCACCTGCTGCTAGCCCGCACGATCCGCGGCCTTAACTGCGTCGTCTGTCCCTATGCTTCTCTCACTTATGCCGACCGCAGTAGCCATCGCCTCCACCATGAACAGTCTCCGCAGTAACAGCGTAGGTAGCTCGCCCGTCGCCCGGCTGTTCGACCGCCATGTTCCTGCTCGCCGCCGCCCGGCTTGCTGTCAGCCCAACGGAGAAGGAGATGCCACCAAGCCTTCATGACAGGGATTTTCTCTGCATCAGCCACACCGCTTCGACTTCGAGAACGCCGGTTTCTGGCTGAGGTGGTTAAGCCTCTTCGAGGCCTACGCGTTTGCTCTCGATCTTCGACAGGCGTCGTAAGAAGTTCAGGTCCACGCAATTCTTTGTTGCATGGGGCCGGAAGCTCGTCCTTTTCAGCGACGTTCGGAATGGGCGACGCTCCTATAATGACAGCAATGTGGTCGTTGAGAAGATTACGGCCCTTTACGTCCAACCCCTCAACGAGCTATACGAGCGGCGTAGTTTTACCGGCACGTCCAGCAGCCGGGGAGACCGTGGGCAGCTACTATGCGGAACTCTGCAAGCTCTGCAACTGATGCAACTTGCCGTCACCCGAGGTAGTGGACCTCCTCGTCCTGACTACTTCATCGCATGCCTAACGCGACGCTCGCCTCGCCGACCAGGAGGGGGGGGCTATATTCGACTAATATTTTGTTTCTCCTAAATAGAAACGGGAGATGACACACGTGAGGATATCGCGTACGATTGGTTTGAGGCTTAAATGACGAAAGTTTCCTGTTTCGTCATTTGAGCCCCAAACCAATCGGACGCGATGTCGTCGCTTCCGTAACTTCCGTTTCTTTTAAGGAGAAACACATAATTTGTCGAACATAGCCCCTGCTCAGCCGCAACGAGCAAGTTGAAACTCAAAGAAGCATGGGTGAAGGCGAGAGCAAGCAGAAGACGCCCAGACGCAGAAAGTCCAGCTCGAAAGGTCCACGACACGCACTCTCGACCTGTGAGCCTCGACGTTGCCAAGCCTCGCCAGCCTAAAGCAGGACGCGTCAAGCACAGCTGAGCACGCGACAAGCGCAGCCCAAGCTATAGCTCGTGCGGCTACTGCGGACCCGTTTCACACGCTCGCTCGGAATGCCCCGAACGCAACTCGTTGTGTAACCACTGCAAAAAAGGCCATTTTGCGGACGTATGCTGTTCCCGGATGAGACGGTCGACCCAGGTGGCAGAGCTAGGATTGTGCACCGTTCGCAACTCGGACAAAGGCAAGTTCGAGAAAGTCACCGTCAACGACTGCACCGAAGTGTTCAAGGTTGACTCGGGAGCCGAAGTTTCAGCTGTCTTGAACATCTTTCCGAAACCGCCACCATCCCTCGACAAATCGAAAAGCCTTCTCTTCGGGTCAGGGAAGCAGCCACTCAACGTTCCGGGATTCCTCGTGGCAACTTTGCTTTGGAGAGGCTGGCGTTGGAGCCGTTGCTTCTGGTTGCTGCTCAGACTGGGCCATGGCGTCAATTTGGATGAGTGGGGAACTGTAACCATTGAATTGCTACGCTAGCACCGCTGCCACCATGTCGTGGTCAAGATAAGATTAATCAAACTGCGTAGGGTTATTGTAGCATAGCAATACAGGTAGGTGTGAGCCGTGCCGTGTCTGGTCGCGATCTGGTGGAGAGAGGGTCCGCGCGCGGAAGCGGCGGGCAGAGTCCAGGGTCACCCGGCGGCAGTGGTGATGATGATGATATCCCGACAGAGAGGCAAGTCAACCCAGCAAAGACTGTACGGGTTAACATCCCCCTCCGTGCCTCTTTTAGGCTTTCCAGCCATTCAGGCAATTAAAGTTGTCAAATTCGTCGACCGGGTCTCATTGAAAGAAAATAACCCTTCTGAATTAATTTTCTTCTTAGACTCATGACATAATCTTTAATGGCCTCGGATCTCTCTCTGAAGAATATAAGATCCACCTCCAGCCAGGCGCTTCCAAATTTGCTCTTAGCATGGCAGTTTGAATCCCCATCCCGTTGCATGAAGTCGTCCGCACGGAACTTGAGAAAAAGGAACAACGTGTCATTCGCCAAATTGACACGCCACCGCCATGGTGCGTCTGTCTGGTGGTCCTTCCCGAAACCACTCGGGGCCACAGGCTGTGCGTGGACCTTACGAAGTTGAACCAGGTGCTCCTGCGAGAACGCCACGTCCTTCCCACGGTCGACCCGGTCCTTGGACTGCTTGGAGACACAACGGTGTTCTTCAAGTTTGACGCTAAATAAGGCTTCTACCAGGTGATGTTGGCGGAAGAATCGCAGAAACTCACCACGTCTATCACACCTTTCGGACGCTAGTGCTTCCGTCGGACGCCCTTCGGCATCACGTCGGCGCCGGAAGTTTTACAGAAGTAGATGTAAAGGATTTTGAAAGGCCTCGAAGGCATTGTGTGCACGCCAGACAAAATACTCGTCTTCGGACGTACTCTTGAAGAACGCGACTCCCACCTGCAGAAGGTCGTGATGCGACTATCCCGGCGCAGTCATCACCTTGAAGGAGACAAAGTTTTGCTTCCACTAGAACAAACCTTCCTTCCTGGGTGTCGATAGTATGTGCAAAGGGCATGCGTCCTGACCCAAGCAAGCTCCAAGTGATCAAGAAGATGATCGAGTCAACTGACCTAGGAGGTTTAAGACTCCTCCTCGGTATAGTGAACAACCTCGGGCGCGTCCTTCCGTACGCACCGGACGCTGCTGCTCCCATCAAAGCGCTTCTCGGTAAGAATGCGGCGTGAAACTGGTTCCATAAACAAAAAGAGTGCACTCGCCAAGCTCAAGTTGATGCTTGTCTCGGTCCGCTGTATGGCGAAGTATCATCCGGCGTACCCAACAGTCGTCTCAGCGGATGCAGGTTCATTCGTCTTGGAGGCAGTCCTTCTCCAAACTCAGCATTCCGGCTAAAGAAGACTGGTTGCTTTCGCGTCACGGTCCCTTACGAAGACTTAGCTACGATATTGCCAAACGGAGAAGGAAGCTTTGGCTGCTGTGTGGACTATTGAACGGTTACACGAGTTCCTCCGTGGGTTGGTCTTCGACGCAGGGACAGGTACCTGCCACTGGTTTCATCTTTTGGAAAGATGGACTTGAACGTGGTGCCTCTACGCATCCAGCGCCTTCGACTGAAGGTGATACGGTACCACTTCACGATGTAATACGTCCCCGGAAGGCTTCTCGCAGTAATGGACACCCTGTCTCGCGTCCCCGCGGAACCTGCCGATACGTCTCGTCCTGTTGACACGATCGAAGTGTTTGCTGCGGACGTCTTTCGAAGCAAACAGTTGGAGGACCTTCGAAGTGCTCAAGCAAATCACTGGGAGTGTCACGCGCTGACATCGATGTGCCACAACGGGTTCCATCTGAAGTTGAAGTTACCGCTTCATTTACCGAAGTATGCAAGCGTTTTGAACGAACCTTCGGTTTGTGATTGCTCACTTCTGAAAGGCACTGGCATCGTGATACCAAGAACGCAACGTACGACAGCTCTGCTTTGCATCACGAAGGTCACAAAGGCATTAACCTATGCAAGGCTTGGGCCCGGGAATCGGTATGGTGGCCAAGTATCAACGCTGACATAGAAGCCCTTGGCAAAACGTGAACAGGGCACGTCGTACCGGGACAATCCAGCAAAGCCACCTCGGAGCACGCAGCTTCTTAGTCTTCTCTTGGGACTTTTGGGGCGCTGACTTCTTCCACTTGAACCGACACACTTACCTCCTTGCGGTCAACCATTATTCCAGTTACTCGTAAACGGTCTCACTCAACTTCGCAACAGCTGGGCATGTCATCCAACTACTCAAGAGCATTTTCGCTCGTCACGGCATTTCATCTACTCTTCGTTCAGACAACGGACCACCCTTCGGTGGTCCGTTGTCTGAACGATTTCGCTCGGTTCTTGGCATCTTACCGAATCGCATACCTGACAAGCAGCATCAACTGCCCACAGTCCCATGTGGAGACAGAGCGCATGGTGCGCACGGTGAAGAACTTGCTACGCAAGGCGCTCGATCCGTGCCTGGCTTTGCCTAACTTCCGAGATGCCCCCGGACCCTCGGGTTTCAGTCCTGCACAATTGCTGATGGGGCGCCGACTCCACACTCTGCTTCTCGAGGAGCGGAGAATGCTGGTACCAAGCATCAAGCCGCAGGAGCAAATGGCCACCAAGGCCGCGAACTTCAAGCGTCGGCAAGCGCCAGACTTCAATCGCCGCCGTGAGGCTAGAAACCACACGCCACTGGAAGGCAGTACTCGCGTCTGGGATCGTCCAGAACGGGTAAAGTTTGTTTTTCTTAATCCAGCGCAAGTTTTGTAGTCCTACGTGGTCGAAACTGATGAGGCAGCAATCTGGCAGCGCAACCGGAGAATTGTGGTGCCTTTCAAGACAAGCAATGAAGATATAACCACAAGAAAAGAGGCCCAAGGACTGGCTCCTTGTTAAGAGCAGGCGCCACCCGCAGCGCAGGAACGGGCTTCACCTCGACATCCAACTGCACCTGCAGCTCAAGGATCTTTTTCACCTCAACAGCCACCTTCGCCTACAAGCCATGCCCTCCTACGCAACGAACCCGCCTCGGGTTGGTTGCGTAGGAGGCGGGTTCGTGGCGTCCTGTACAAAAGAAATGGGTGTAGGAGGCGGGTGGTGTGTCTCCGGAGATTGATCCTTTAGTGGGGTGTTTGGGTGCAGTACATTCTGGGGCCGGGGGTGGGGAGGAGGGGGGGGGAGATGTAGAGGGCACAACCCTCGTGTGACGTCTCTAGGTGGTCTTCAACAAATTTTGCCGTAAATCCTTGTAAACTAAAGCTTTTAGAAAACATTACGCGGTAGTCATTTTGAGCAATTCTCAACTAAGGGTTCCTACAAGAGGAGCTTTTTCGGTTTATATTCACGCAAAAGCATGCTGTCTAAATACTCATGGTGACCACAGTAGAAAAACATTTGAGCAGCCATCTTGTCATCTTGAGCCTGGGTGTCTCGTTATTCTGAGAACATTAGCCAGACAAAGCAACATTTTTGTTTGAACTTGTCGTTAAAGGGTGGCGCTGTTAACGTATTTTGTGTAAGATAACATATAACCGAATAAGATAACAACGGGGAAGAATTATTTCGGTACACACTAATACTTACACTTACACATTGAATAAACCCTGAAGTTGGACATGTCTATAGACATCAAGGTAACATACTCATGTCCGGCGGTTAATTAACAAATCTTTAGCTCGGACACCTCCCTACACCTTAGCGAAAATATGTACCCGGCATCACTTTAATAAATTAATCTACCTATCTACAGTTCTCGCGATAGAGATGCACTATGATGTCCATGGACTCACCAGGGCCATAGCATAACATTAAAAAAAATATATATATTTTTATCAGGAGAAGTCTATATCGTTGCCATGGCCGTTCTATGGCAAACCAGTGGTCCATAAATGGTTCATGAACTGTCTACATAATCCATAGGATAGACAAGAGGGTAATAGAATGGCACTACTATCGACATAGGACGTCGTACTTTATTTGGTTACGGTTCAGACACAAGCAGGAAGTCCTAAGTGTGTCGTGTCTGCACTCATCTGAAACCACCCGAAGAAATAAATAAAGAAACTTATCAGATCGTAACGCGAATGTAATCCATGTCCGATACATTATTTGCTGTCCGGGTTTATTAAAATTATAATAACAAAATCTCATTGTTGTATGTTTATTGCAGACAATTCGAAAGACGCAAGAGAAACACGAAGCTCCTCCAACATCCTTAGGACGCCTCTTTTGGGGTATTGATTTGTACTCGCCTAGATCTGGAAGTCTCTACAATGCAATGCTTGACCAACTAAGGCACGTTTCTATCTTTTGAGCGTCGTGTGATGAATAATTTTATTACATTTCTAATGAGTCAATTTGGAGTGCAGATACCAATGTAATAGGCATCGAGAAATTAGTTAAGTGTATTACTTTAGAAGGAAACAATTACCGAAACGAAGGCATTCTACGTTCTTCAAACTAATAAACATCCGAATTGAACCTCTGCCTTACTTGGTAGTTTAAGAGTAATTTTGTTTGTTTTCTATGGAGTGCCTTGTTTGATGGAGTGTCTTTTCTTTAGTGTTTATGTAAAATATAAACTTACTTTAAAAGATATGTGGTCATGAGGCAATTATCAAATGCTTGCTATTGAATTCTATATTTAATGACACAGGTTCTTGAGTAAACATCTACTATTTAAAAATTACAAAACAAACATGAATCAGCACAGAGTTTAACAAAATGCGCCTGAGAGAATATTAACTTTTTTACTTATAATTTTAACATTATTATCATTTCCTTATACCACTCCATCATCACCTCTAGAGCTACCGCAGCGTGTGTAGTCGCCAGATTAAGCCTTGCATCTTCAGCCTTACACATGGTAGAGGTGAGGTGAATATACAAACCATAATGCATTTTCATATAAAATATTTTAAGGTATTAAAATATATTTAGTATTTATGTTTCTCCACCTTCCTCTTTAAAGTTTTGAGAAACGGGAAGTAGTGAAGATACATATCATGTATAAAAATCAAAAAGGCTTAAGCTATACGCTATAGAAACGCTACTCATTTTCGATTTGATTTACTGCTTTGATTTGCTAAAAGAAGAACGCCTAATTGTCGTTTTATTAAAATCTATAGCATTTATCCATGCAGCTAAAGCTACGCAACGCAGTTGTAAAAGCAGGTTTATTTACGTGAAAATGTAGATAAAAATGATTGTCTACCAAAGTAGAGAACGGCAACAAATACAGCAAAGCGATCACAAAAAAAATTTGTATCTACACACAATATATTTTGTCTCTCGTGACGCGTCAGTAAGTAAACAACACACACAAACACTAATCTAGAAAAAACAACAAAGTTATATGAGTAATTCTTGTTTTTGAAGAAGTGCAGAAAAAACAATCAGTCCTAAAAATTAATTTTGGCAACTTGTTCAGAAAGAAATAAAAAAAGGAAGTCTCGAGTAAATACACGGGTATCAATACGAATGAGATATTCAAAACCAAGCAACAAAGGGACCAGTGCTAAAATAAAGTGATCGCGTAAGCGAAAGTATGTCGTTAAATGGGCTTATCTGTTTTGGCGAACCGCATCAATTTACACGAATGGCTGTTATACGCAGTCTTGGAGGCCCGTTTTGGGCATTAACTAGAGAAGTGATTTCAAGACCGCTTTACGGTGTTGTGGATGCCCCGTAAGTTCAGTGCAGGTGTGAGGCCTCGTTAGTTTTTCTTTGTCGTCGGGCTGCTGAATCCGCACGGATCTGCCGACGGACTGGTAGAGACGGGAATTACTAAAGTAGCTGCTGGAGGTTGGAGTTGAAGCCTCAAGCCCATCTGGAATACACCTGATGCAACACACTTTTTCGGTTTTCTTTTCGAAGATTGCTCGTATGTCTGTGATGAGTGCGACGCCGGTCCGTTTCCTCCGAAGTCAAAGGGCCAAACGTAGTTGTAGTGTTCTTCCAAGCCGGACAATTCTGCTCAGTTTTGGTGGCATGATGTAAGCCTTTCAGCGCTCCGTTACGGGCTAGCTCGTTGCCGTGCACACTCTGATTGCCAGAGATTCAATTGATTGTAAGTTTGTGGCCACCACGTCGAAGTACTCGCACAACTGCATGGATCATTCCCACGAACCGGCTTTAGGTGGAGTGCCTCCCATATTTGTCCACCGAGTCCCTTTAGTCAGAAGAGTAGTTGTCGTAATAATGTTACTACATATTAGAAGACCAACTTTCGATGACACAGTGGTTTAGTTCAGACTTTAGCGACACGTGGCGTATCAGCCTTCAAGCATTTTCATATCGTAGATTCTCCCGTCGATTCCAATCTTGTCCCTTTATCCCCTTTCTCCCCTGATGATCCAGCTACAGTCCTACTGTCCGCCGCTGCCCTCTCCATCTCGTTCCGTCCGCCAGCTTCTGCGACCGCGTGCTGTGTCATGTTCAAAAAGTGTTGAAGCGATAAATAGAATAAAAACAGCATGGTATTCGCGCACAATAGGTGCTTACATTCGTGAAACAAAACAGAATGGAGAAAGAAGTTGCGAAAAACATCAAAATTTCTTTGAGAAGCCAGATTTATTCTAGAGGCCTATTTTACAGTCGTCTCCACACGTTAGGAAGATACAAAAACAAAAGCGTTAAAAATCAATCGCTAAAAATATTTAGTCGTTGGATCTACGCTTTTTGTGCGCATTTTGCCCTGACACTGTGGGTTGTCCTCTTCTCCCCGCACATCCTCCTTCATTGTACCGTCGCCCCCCCCCCCTCCTCTCCCCAAGTTGACTTCTGTGTGTTTCTTGAGTATGCTTTGGAGCAAAAACCGAAGAGAATATAGACGAGCAAAGTTGATTGAGCGCTCCCGATAGGCAGGCTTGGAAGATGAAATAATCAATCATGAGACTTAGACGCCACCAACGTAGCTTTATATTCGATAGTTTATGCTTCTATTTCCCTGTTTTATTATTTTGTTGTCATCCTTAAAGGTTCTTGTTCTCCAGATCATTGTTCATTGTTTATCCAATTTGGTTATTTCCCCGAGCTCTTAAGTCAAGTCTTGAACCCTTTACAGGTGTTCAGACATAGTACAGAACTTCATCCCTTACGTCGGGTAATGCTCTACTCGCTGGTTTAAAGAAAATACAACAGTCGAGTTGTTCCTTGTGGTTACTAAACTGTGAGCTTTCTCCGCAAATCGTTAAGCAGTTGAATATCAGCGGAAAGAACAAAGCGGTGCAGTCTTCCTGATACCAGAGACAGGTGACTTGACGTTTGTACCAGGCTGTCGAGCCGAACGCGAACCCGAGCGGAACACCGGAACAAGTCCTTTATTTTTCCCAAACCGGAACAAAACTGAATTAAAAATGGAATATTTGGTAATAAACCTGATTCAAAAGCAATCAACAATCTTATGCGGCGGTTTTCAGTTGATTGGGAAACGGTTTCGCAAACCGAAAATCGAGTTATTTTTGTACCTTGCTTTCTGCTCATCAAATTCTAATAGCGCTGGGCCACCATGCATTTTATGTGAACTAGAGCGATAGCTGATAGCGGGGCGGACAGCATCACATAGATGAGCGGGCCGCAGCCGATAGATGTCAGGGCAGCATAGGATAGCGGATTAGGCTACATATGAATTCCGGACGTGGGCGTAGAGCGTAGTGAAGGGGACCGCACACCCTAAAAAAAGGATATCACTTACATTGTTTGTTCCATATAGTACACCCCAAAACTTCTGTTCGACCTACAGCGCACTATATTAGAACAGACGGCCCGAAATATTACGAGGGGCTTGATTAGGGTGCGATATCACTTCTTAATTTGTTAAATTACGTATCAAAGACCACAGAAAGAAAACACTGAGGTTTTGCAGAAAAAACAAGAAAACCCCGATTTTTTTTGTACTTCGTAACACGTACATTAGCTTTCTTAATAAGTTGTACCACACGGCTATCAAGCCTCTCGTGAAACTTAGTACCGTCAGATCGACGTCAGTGCGCCGTACGTCGAACTGAAGTTTTCGGGTCTATTATATGGCACGAAGGTTGTAAGAATACACCTTTTTTTCTGAGGTGCATTGCATATCTGATCGGGTCTCGTAACGGATAGTGGAGCGGGCAACATTGGTTTGCGGAGAGGCCCGCATCGCATAGCTGAGCGGGATGCAGCGAATATCAGATTGGGCAGTATTGAATAGCTACAACTGGGTCGTAGCAGATAGTGTAGTGGGCCACAAATGGACAGCTGGGCGTGGCGTGAGGGGTGTTGGAGTGGACCGAATTCGATAGAGAAGCGGAGAGTAACATCGTTTTAAAAATTTTGTCCTAGCGTATAAAGGGACACCATGGCGTTTCTCAGAGGGACGGCGTCGTGTGCGTCATGCACTATCCGCGACGCAGTTTAGTAGTATATATATGTTACACGATGGAACCGATAACGATCAAAGACGTGTTTTCGATATCGATATGTTTCTGATATCGGGATATCCGTCTTTTGACATCGATATGAATATCCGGGTGTCTAGTTTCTGACATCCGATACTTGTTCGAATCGGTACACTCCGGGTATCGACCGGCATCTGATACTTTTAAACCGAAGAGGAATTCGACGTCACGTTCCCGCTTCCGTGGCCCCCTTTAATCGACCCGGTCCCTGTCTCCAAACTTCGGGACCTGAGTCATTCACCCGCGAGAGTTGGTCACATGATGATGTCAGAGTTCTGCTCATGCGTCACCTACGAGTGACCAATTAGCCATTCCTATTCAGATATCTCAAAAGATTTTGTTTCTTTGTTAACTGATAATCGATTAATATATTTATCATAGATCAATAAATCTATCATCGGCAGATGATCGATCATCGGACGATAGTCGGTCATCGGTCGATGGATTGCTAGTAGCCAATATCTGTGACGTCATGTCACGTGACAATAGCGAATTTTAATTCCTGCGAAATGGAATTTTAAAACTTTTAAAGAGACGATGAAATGATCTTTTTACTTTTGCCAAATTACTTTTAGATTGAACCTTCAATGTTCACCGAATGCCAAACAGGCATCCGTTTCCGTTTCGGTTTATTAACTTCTACACCAAAAATTAATGAAATATCGACTTTTCTTTCACTGCAACTGACCGCAAAACAAGCTGCGGCGTAATTTTGACGGTCGTGACGTACTCTGGCACCGGTTCAGGAAGTTTTCTCGGCAGTAGGAGAATGGGAGCGTTAGAGGTAGCGAATTGGGGGTGTGCCGGTAGGTTTTACTGCGCTGATAGTGCTGAGGTCACCAACGTATTTCCTGAATCGGCGCCTCTCATCGCCGCGATAGCCATGGATACATGGCAGCTGAGCGAAATTCAAATCGATATGTTGCGGGTGTGGGTGACGCGGGCCCGTTGCGACGTTGGTCGAAACGGGGAAGTCTGCGTGTGCTTGGATGCTCCGTGCGATGCTCCTCGGCACCACGCTCATCCACGAGCAGCACACACTTGCGGGCCTGCAGAGCCGCTCCGAGCTCTTTACGCGTTCCGCCTTCCGCCGCACCCGCTCTCGCTCCCAACTTTCGCGTCGTGTCCACCAACCGGTCCAGTTTCGGCATATACTGACTTGACTCGGCTCGAAACCAAGCCGAGGTCCTCACTTTCCCATTTCTTTCCTTGTCAAAACCACAACAACAAAAAAGAAAAACCGCCCGAGTTGGGTACAAAACATTCCGCCGCACCCCCTTGAGAAGGGACTTCTTCCGTGGTTCCCATTTAGCTGGGGCCGCGAAACAGCTCAAGCCAATTGCCCCAGCTCTCTCTCTCAACCCGCGGGGCAAGGGGCGATCGACAGCCGGATGCGCTCCCTCATGAAAACTTCAATATACGCTAACTCATGTTTACAAACAAACCGGAGCGTGCCTGGCGGACGCCACCGGCGACGCGCATGCGCGTTGGACGGTGGGCAAGAAGCCCGCCGTAGCCCATAAACAAACCATTGAATTGCGTTGTTTTCGGCGTCGGTGGGAATCTCCGTGCTCTTTTTCGCGTTGTAATTGTTGATTCTACGTCCTCATAACAATGTCTGACCACTTTAGCGGCTTCAGAAAAATTAACGAGGCAAAACTTTGCGTGAATGTGCAATGCGGTGATTCATTTCACGTGGACGCCGCAGAATGGGCGCTAAAGGCTCACTCAGACGATGATATTGCTCGCTATTTTCAGTCGCGACGTCGCTCGGGCTGCAAAAGCGTGAACCGTAGCTGAGATAGTGGCCGTCAATACTGAAAACCCCAAGTAGAATCGGGAATTACAAGTCGGTGATGGCCACTGGTTACAATGATCAACATCTTATTGTATCCACTGTTTACACTTAACCTACTTACCCCAACCAACCTTCAAAAGTGTTTTCAGGCCTGAACTTGGTTCTTTTCGCAATTACCGGGTCAACGTTTGGTTTCCGGACCGCTGTCGTTTGAACGAGCTGACGACAAAAAGCAAACAAGTTTGAAAGAGCAGACGACTGTTCGAACGCATGCGCAATGGAGTGCGGGCAAGAAGCACCGCGTCCCGCGTCAACAAACCATTGGAATGTCAGTTTGTCGGCGTCTGTGTGAGTCTGCATACTCTTTTCGCGTTGGAATTGCCGATTCTACATCCTCATAGCAATATCTTACCACTTTGACCGCATGAGCGAAATTATCAAGGCACGTTACTCCGCTAAACTTTGCGTAAATAGTTTGACGAGCGGCAATTCATTTGCATGAACGCCGCAGAATGGACGCCAAAACCATGATGAGATTCTTCTAGCTGTTTTCGGTCGCGACGTCGCTCGTGCTGCGAAAGTGTAGAAGGTAGCGGCGATTATCCACGTCGATACTGAAAATCGGAAGTGGAACAGACCAAGCATAACAAGTCGGTGATGGCCACTGTTACCAATGATCAACATCTTGTATCTACTCTTTACACCGAGCCTACTTAAGTCTTTTGAGGCCTGCAATTACCTCTTAGTGCAATCACCGGGTCAAAGTTTGGTCTACGGGCCGCTTTTGTTTGAACAAGCAGACGACAAAAAGCAGACAAGTTTGAAAGAGCAGACAAAAGTTCGAACGATCATGCGGCCGTGTGAATTTGAAGACGCACTGAACCCGTGGGTTGTCCGGACAACTTGGCTGTTTTCTCTCGTTCATGTTGGAACGAAACAAATACATCTGGCGACCACAAAGTGTTGCCCGTACAAGCAATCGTAGTTCGACAGCGTCTGGTTTGCCCTTTTCACGGCTACTATCCACGTTCTCGGACGAACGGAGGGGGCAGAAACACATGAAAACTGATATTCAAACCTTTCCAGACTCTCTTGGTACAAACCCCGTCGCAGCATTTTGAAGAGAAAGCAAGTTTTTTGCCTGGTTTCTTCCAAAAGAACCAGGAATGCATGTCTCGCACGGCGACTTCTGCCCACCACCCCAGACCGGAAGTTGCGCGCGACGCGCCACCACCTCGGCGTGAAGTAGGAGTGTTGAGTTCGTGATTAGAGAAAAGTAGTCGAATTCTGCGACAACGTGGTTCGTCGAGTGGCAAGCGGTGGAACTGCAAATGTTTTTTTAACCACCGGACTGCAGAAACTGTCAGTCGGGCACTTCGGTGCACTGCAGTCTTTCGGCATAGCCGTCAAGCGATCGACCACAAACAACGTAAAGACTACTCGAGCAGCCAGAAAACGAAAGTCTGCTCCGCGAAGAAAGCGCGACCAGGAGCAAACCCGTTCAGCAGACGAAGCTCCGGTATCGACTAGGCAGGCGCAGTAGGGTCTTTCTCTTGCTTCGTTTACCAGACGATACATGGCGCATGGCTCTGAGCATTATGGAATTTGGCAATTTTGGTCACATCTCTAATTATGCTAGAAAATGTGGATCTCGAATATTCTTTAACAAAACGTTTAGGAAACATTCGCCGGCTATTTATTGTTTATGATCGCGGTGCTGGTGTGTTAGGCTCGTACCCAATAGGCGACGCGGATTTGGCTGACGTGCTGCGGTTCAGGGGATACATCGCTGTGAAAAGACAGAGAGCTTTCGAAGGAAAGTATGTCCAAAAGAGTCCGGTGTTCTTTTTAAAAGTTCTATTGCGAAGAATTTTTTTTTTTTGGCTGCCAATTTTTGTGTTTTCGTGATTTTCTTTACACCTTTTACGACGTGCGGTAGATGAAATATGATTTCAAATATCGTTTCATGGCCCCTTTAACTCTTGTCCCTCGGCCGGTTTGGAGCCAGCGACCTTTGGTTCAGTAGCCCGACTCGCTACCTCTCCGCCACGGATGTCTATGTGTATTTCGTGCGTAGACATGGTGTGAAATCGTGGGTATTCTGGCGGGCACGATTTAAATCCGTGCTTTAGGCTCATGAGTTGTCACCTCGGTTCCTAGAGGGCGCGTCTTTGTCGCTACGCGTCTTTGTTGTTATGGTATGAGCGATATCTGGCGGCATGGGTGTGACATCGCGCCATCTGTTTCTGAATACCGTAGTTAAACTGATCGTGTTCCTAAGACATGCTCATCCGTATTTTCTTGCACGCAATTCAAATCTGGGCTTTGTGTGTGTGTGAGTTGCCGATTCTGTTTGTAGATGGCGCGAAACCTCAGTCCCTTACCTGGCGCTAACTTTTAGCATTATATTTAATCGAGCGATATCCCTCGATAAGTTTAGCGCCAGCTTGGTAGATGGCGTGATCTCTAGCTACTTTAGCGTCATCTCTCTGCTGAACGTATTAGACTGGGGAAAAAACTAGAACTGAGAGTGGCCGCATCCATACGATAAAAAACGAGTAAGATTTGATATGTTTTTAAATTTTGGTTTGCTCTACGCAACAACGAAACCATTTACACGAAAAATGTACAACGTCAAGAAGTTTCAAGACACACTGGCGGCAAAGAGGTTGAGAAATGACATCTCGCAAGCAACGCGCGATACAATTCAAAATATTTACAAGGTCAGGGCGTGCGGTGAGGAGAGAGATCACTCGCTTCGAAACACTCTTATGGACAAGAAGAAACTTCGTAACCCCGTGGCTGCAAATGTATCGCTTGTTGTCAAACAGATTCAGAGCAATCTTCTCGACCGAGAGGCTTTTGTTCTCGTTAAGTTTTCAAACAATCAAGTGCTGAGTCACTCTATGCAAAGTTTTCGTCTCTAGAGCGTGCTGGCATAGCTCGTAGGTTAACTTGCGACACTCACATTTCTCTACTACCTTGGCTCTTACGCAACATATGTTGCTGCTTGTTATGAAGTTGTATAGCTTTGGTTTCAAGCAACAAAATTTCAGTAACTGGGGTGACAGATATTCGTTTTTAACATGCCGAGCTTCATTTTGCTTTTGGTTGAAAAGGGCTTGTGACTCTCCCAACGTTCAGATGTATCCAAGCATGCGGCTCGGAGTTGGAGCAGTTTGTCGTCTGCATCTGCTCCGTGAAGGTCTAGAAAAAGGAATCCGTGTCGCAGTAAAAAGTCATCGCTAAAGGAGTCGCACGACGAAGTTCATTATAAAAAGTCGTACATTGCTGTTTTTGAAATCTCAAGAATTGAAAACCTTGTGTAGGGTCGTTGCTTGAATTTGATCACTCTCGGAGCGAACAGGATATGATAACCTGCGAGCTGAGTGCTCAAGACTGCGTCAGCTTCGGCTTCTGAAGCATTTCCAGTATGTCTCGCTCTTTAACACACAGTTTAATGTGTCTATGTCTGCGTGCATTTTCGATCGGTTTGCCTTATGTACTGTTCATAAACAGTTTGAAAAGATTCTTCTGAAAGTAGTTGGTTGCTTGCTTTCTCAGATTGTGGTTAAAATCAATAAACTCCTTCAAGAACAATCGCCGCAAAAATTTGAGGACTCGGTTAATCTTGGAGACCTCTAGTCCTAGCTAGGTGTACAATTTCAAATTCTGGTAGTGTAAAGCGTTTTCCGTTTTGTCGTAAAGTGTCAGCAACAGCTTCCTATTGGATTCCTCTTTGGGCATTTCGAACTTGTCAATCAGACTTTTTTGATAGTCGGCTAACCACTCATAGGGAACGGTTTGTTGCACAAGGGCCAAGGAAAGTCAGAAGTAGTATCGTGCAAGTCGTGAGGATAGCTGAGGTCTACCTCCAGAATGTATCCAGTCGGAGCGCCATCTGAAACCTCCTCAATGCTCAGGCAGGCAATCTCGCCTTCCGTCATCCTTCAAAATCCGCCACTGGCAGGGCTTCTCGCATTGTAGATGCATACAGACCGTGAAGGTCCAAGTCTAAAATCTGAAACGGTTCCTGCTGCTGGTTAAACGTATCAGTTCCAGTAACATTGGCAGGAAAATTATAACCTGCGAGCTGAGTGCTCGAGAGCAAATACTAATACACGATCCGCATGGCGGGTCGTGTATTGGATACTTGCTCCGCGAATACCCTGTTTTATCATGAGATAAGTGTCAGGGTCGTCAATTAGCTGCAGTCTTACTTTCGACTGTTTCAGTGCACAGGATAATCTTAGGGATGGTAACGATGCGAATTGTTTAAGCCTGAAATTTGTTCGTTTCAAGAGTGCACCATCCTAAGTTTTGTAAAACATCGGCCAGTTGGAGGCATTCTCGTCTTTAGGTAAAGGTCGCTGTATTCATCCAAGGTCCTTCATACCAAAGGTTTTGAAAACAACCTGTGCATATTCGTAGTCCTGTTCACTCACCCAGCTTCGAGTTAACTTGTTAACAAAGGCTTCTCTTGGTGGGAGGTTCTGCCCCATGTAACCGTCAAAACTTGTACTGAAATTATAACAAGACACATTTTTGCGGGCAAGAAGTCGACGTGCTCGAGAAAGGACTGCCGAAGGCAACAAAAATATTCTGTTCCCTTGGAGTAAAGATTTTGCACGAACGTCTCCAGGTTTGCATTAAGAAATGCGAGGATGTCAATAGCGCGAAGGTTGCCTATCTTTAACAGTTTAAAGTTTTGGCACGAGCTGCCGAGTATGTTAATATCCTAGGACTCGAGCAAATTGATTTTTTTAGAAAGAAGCGGAGGTCGTAGGAATGGTTATGCGCTATGAGTGGAGCGGAATGTTTGTTAATTCGATAGTTTACGTTACACTGAGAGCAAAGTGCCCGCCTATACTCTCCGGGGATGTGGTCGTGGTGGCGAGTTTTTATTTTCTTGCTAAAGCTTCCATAGCAAATGCTACAGCAGGAAGAGACCGCGTGGGAAGCCTCGTTTTCTCAAATCATTTCAAGAGGCACTTCACTCGATTTAATCAGTCGGGGTTATTTCGTTCACTAGAACATTTAGATTCATATTAAATCTTTCTACGGAGTCGGGTTCGCGATAGAGGTACTCCTCAACAATGAACGAGTCGTTTGAGCGGATGACGAGAAGACTAATAAAGTTAGGGACGTGATTCTCGTAAACGTTTCCCGTTAACTGAGTCGGTTCCGGAATTGCTTTAAGGCCGTAAACACAAGAAAAGGGTAACTTTCTCGTGATTTGCGTGCTCCGAAAGGAGTTCGTCATCCTTCTTCTGGAAGGCGGTTTTGAACGGCTTCTTCTCCCACACATGGAGAATTGGTCTTACAGGGTTTCTTGCCTCGTGAACCCAGTGAGACACCTCTTAATACGAACGCGTTGGCTCTTGGCATTTAAAACAAGCCTCGTAAAGTTTGTAATTCCCACACAAACGGTTCTCAAAAGGAGAATATCGACACGCTGCTGCAGCTCGTCATCAACTCGGTTCAGTGGGTAGACAGAGTTTTTCTCGCTGCCATTACCAAACATGTTCACTGAGACACAATTTGTTCGCCTCCACGTCTCGGGAGAAAGTTACAGGGAACGTTTTCGGAAACACATCCTTGAACATATGTTCACGATATGAGGATGCTCTTCATCTGTGAGCCCAGTTCGCAGGATGTAAAACGGCAACCACCGCAAACACAAAGCACATGTCCTGTTCAGATTCGTAAAGACGCTCACTGACGTTAACGAGGCATTGCTCTGAGGCAAGTTGCTTCGGCAGAGACAAATTTCCGCAGCCAATGGTAGGAGGAAGGAATCGTCCCAAACTAATAGTACAAACTTTTATCCCGACAAGAAAAGAACCCCGAGCCTTGTTCCTGTTAATGCTCCAACCGGGCAGCAATTTCAGTGCAGACTTGCTGAATCGAACTACTGATATTACCGTCCACAAATGCTGTTTGGACCTGACTATGAAAATATTGCCCAGTCACATCAATGTAGTCATCAGGAAGGAGATCGTCTGAGTTTGACAGGGAGTGTCACAAAAAACGCAGCGGCATGACCAAAACATCTGAGCACGTTTGACATATGCTCTGCATAGTGCCTAAAAAAGTGGGGGGGGGGGCGTGTACGCCTTTTGTACCTTTTTCGTGTAAGCGAAACTCGTACTAAGCCACGTAATTATGAAGAGAGCACGCTCTTCGTAAACGAAATGCATGGCGAGATAACCACATTTCAAACAAAAGCTAATTGATCTTGCAGCGATTCGCTGAATTGGAATAATGTGTGTCGGTTGTCGGAAGAGCATAGGGACAGAGCAACCGTGATTGGGATGGTGGTGGTAGACCGATATTTCGTAGATATCCGACGAACAGGTGCCGAGACAAAAGTAAAAGGAGCTAGTCGAGCTATATGTAACTCAATACTCTGTTCTGACTTTCTAGATCGCTCGCTTTTTTTCTGCGTCGTTTTTTTCACATAGAGAGATTAGTGATGCACCTGTTGATTTCACAGTGCGTCGTCATTTTTGTAAGCCGTTTGGTATATACATTTTCATAAGTGCGCACGCCTTGCGTTTTATTCATTTCTTGGTCGTCCATACCGGATATGACTACCATGTGGCTTGGGACGAGAGTAAACGAAGAAGGTATATATAAATGTCGAAGGATCGTCATCTCTTCAAGATACCGGTGCTGAAGATGCAAGGAGTGAACACTTGGAACGGGCCACCCGTGTGTGTTAGACGCTCCAGCTGGAGTACGAGTTGGTAAAAGTATTTTTACACAAAGCGGTTCATGGAACTGACCGAGAAAGACATCACACCATTTGTGCGAATCAAGGTGAGCAGTCTAAAAGCCGAGCATTCTCCTTGCTAATAGGATTGTTTTTTTTCGGTATTTGAAAAGCTTACCGTCACCTAGACGAGCCGGATCATCTAGCCGCCTCGGCACCTCCTCGTCGTATATATACAAGTATCGCTCCAGCCACCTTATCCCCATTATGATGGGGGACATGAAGCCAGGCAAAACCGTCTTCCCAAACAAGTGTCAGGAACTGTACTTTCGAAAAACGCATGTCATGGAAAGGTTTCCTTTTATTGCGTTTACGACTTTGAAGCGATTCTCGAACCGACTCAATGGACGGGAAATGTTTACGAAAACCACGCCTCCAGCTCGTTGTAGCCTTATCGTCATCCGCTCAAACGAGACGTCCATCGTTGAGGAATACATCTAGCGCGTACCCAACTGCGTAGTAAAGATTAATTTTGATTATAAACTTTCTAGCGAAGGAAATACCTCGACTGGAATATGTCGAGCGAAGTGCGTCTTGAAATGACTCGTGCAAAAACGAAGCTTCTCACGCGGATTCTTCCAGACGTGGCATTTGCAATGAAAGCTTTAGCAAGAAAATGAAAACTCGTGACCACGATCACATGCTGGGAGACTATAGGTGGGCAATTGGCTCCCAGTGTAATCTAAACCAATGAATCTAAAAACAAACATTTTCCCTCACAGCGCATAACCGAGTTTCGGAGTTCCCCGACGTGGCCCACAGCTGCACCTTTAGTAAGGTGTTGCGTTTCTTGTCCGAAGTTTGTCACGAGGACCACAGTACAGCCAATCCTGAAGTTCAGCTACCCCTTCTTGCGACGCCTATTCCTCTTCCCAGGAGAAATTGAAGGTTATCTTTCAGAACAATCTCGAAAGAGGTAGCTGCATCGGCCACTGATGGGTACGACAACACTTGATCGCGGCAGCAGATTGAAGTGGCCGGCATTGACTCGGACGGCGAATAACGCAGTTTGTGGTTTCTCTGAGACGGAACAGGTGCGCGTAGCGTCAATTTGTTTTCACCAGGATCGAAAACGGCGCCGTTTTCACACAGAAAGTTTATGACGAGAATGACGTCTATGGAACAGTCCTGTAGAACCACAAATTCTCACAGGACGTCTCGCCTTGAATTTTGACACGAACAGTGCACCTTCGGACAGGCGTGATGAGGTAGTCCTCTGGAGCCGTTCGTATCTGCGCGGTCCATCCCACGACGTTGTGGACTTTTCAAAGGCGTGCGCAGCGAGTGCCTCCCACTCAAGACTGAGTAGTCTGCTTCGGCGTCAACTGAGTGCCGATGCGTCGTGGCCGTCGAGAACAACTTTTAAGTTGTTGGGCGCCGCTGCAGGGCGCCGTTGGGCGTTCGCGGAGTGGACGCGGCGCTTGTCGTCGGGCATGGAGTGGGAGCGTCCAACGGCGTTCGAGTGCGAAGGCCATATTTACTGTCGGTTCCGTTGACACAGACGCAACATTTACCTCGCGCGAGTAGCCGGCGCGCTGCTATAGTTTTCCGCGGTGAGACAAGGGCGACAGGCCCTCACGACGGGGTCGGTGCATCGTCGAAGCTGGAAGTTGCAGGTGATCGGTGACCGAGACCCGTGGCGAGTTGCAGGCGGGAGTCACTGAGATCGACGAAGGTACTCTTCAATCTCTTGTGGTCGCTCACCGTAGCGTGGATGTGGGTCGTTCGGGCGGATGCCGCACAGCCCCATTTGCCGGTGGGGGCAACGGCGGTAGATATGGTCGGCTTCCCGCAGTGGTAGCAAAACGGGTGTAGATCGGCCGTCCTCCACTCGTCGGTCTTCCTCGGCAAGGGTTGCTCTGGGCGGACGTACTGACCTCGTCCTTCCTGGCGTCGAGGTTACTGCGACATCGGAGGGTCTAGTCGGGGTGGTGCCTTACCTGGCGGTTGGTTTGCGGTTGTCGTCGGGCTATGGTGGCTTAGGTTAGCGTCGGTTCTTCGGGTGTGGCCACGATGACAGGGGCATCTGGTAGAAGCGCTCGCTGAACATCGTGTCGAACGACCTCGGAGATGGAGGTCGAAGCCGGGTGTTGAGCAGTCGGAAGAAGCATCTTAAGCTCCTCCCGGTCGACGTCACGAATAAGCTCACGAATGCCCGGAATGCCGTGGGCAACGTCGCCAGTGGACTGCGACACCGCACTGACGCCGCGTAGCCTCTGGTAGTGGCTGGCTCTGGCGAAAAAAGCATGCTTTATGTTCGTGGCTTCTTGACGAAATCTTCAACAGTGCATGTTGCGTTGCGGAAAAGACAACCGAAGATGTCATCCTTCACATCTCGCATCAAGATTTGCAGCTTCCTTTCGTCGGTGGCTTGAGGGTCGGCGCAAGAGACCAGGCGCAAAACATCATCGCAGAAACTGGTGATAGTTGCGTTTTGCGCTCTGGGTCTTCATTCGAAGAAGGTCCTCAGCCCTCTCCCGTCAATATTGGTTAGTGAATGACTGCCTCAGCGCATCCTTGCAGGCGGTCCATGAGATCAACGAAATCTAACGATTCTCGAACCATTGCCTGGCGGTTCCTTTAAGTGCGAAGTAAATAAGCGGGGTATTGCGGTACTATGCCCGTTAAGCGTGTCCACCGAAGCCATCCCGGCCAAGCGAAGTGCTCAGCACCGGAAGGCTACCCTTCGCCGGAGACACTGAAGCAGGAAGAAGCCGTCGTACCAGAGAGTCGGTCCCCGAATCGGGTCTCTTGCCCGAGAACCGGAAGAAGATCCCGACCATCACTACCCCGCCCCTTTACCAGAATTGTCACGAATGACAAACGATGAGGCGGCGAATAACTGGAGAAACTAAACGTTTGACGGGGCAAACTTGTGCCCAAAACAAACATAGAGAAAGGCTACAGCGTCGCAGGCGTCGATGTCGGCGAAAGAGCAGGATCGAGCGCTGGGGCGAGAGTTACTCCGCTCGCGTGGGTTTGTGGAACATTCGCCGTAGAACATTCGGTATGTAGAACATTCTGAGCCCGATCAGATGAGAATGTTCTCGAACTTACCAGAACGCCAAGTTGCAAGAATAAACAAAATGGAGAGTCCACTGACTGGAATCGAAACTCCTATTTCCGCGCGGCAGTTAAGCTCGGTAACTACTCGGCCACTCACGCGCTCGCTCGCCAACACGTGTGGCAATATGGATACAAAAAATCTTCTTCAGAAATGTTTCAAGATATACATTCTATATTCACTACTAAACATATGCGTTGATGTTTTTGCCAATCAATATTGAAGATCGATATGGAGGCCAATAGTCACTGAGTGCATCTATAATGTGGCACAACGCATCGCCTTCGCAGTATATCGGCAAAGCCGCGAAGGGCATGCATGATCGTTACTTCTCGTGAAGACGCGCCGTTTGCTGCTCCACATTCCGACGCGACTCTGTCTAGTGTAGTTTTTGTACTTCTATACACAAAGGCCTGCCTCCATTCAGTTTTCTTGAGCTCGTGTTCTCGTGTGATAGAAGCCGCAGGACTGCTTCGAAAATAGGGTTCAATTGTTTACATGCAGTGTAAGCTGCCTGTAAATATGGTGACTTGGCGGCATCTTTTTGTGTACTTTTGGTTATAATTCTGTTGTGTCCAAGGACAGTTTGGTGACTACTACGGAAGAACAGCACCAGTTTCAGTAATTCCTAAAAGTTTTGGGCAACTGTGTTACACTTGACACGTGTGACGTCTACGCTCTCGGTGTTTTTCATTCGTAAGTTTACCGACTGGCTTAAAGCGTAGCATCTACACTCGAATGCAGTCGCCGGAAAAAAATACCCGCGCTTACCCGTTATTTATATCAGAACGTGTGACAGTGTGTCAAATCGCTATCTGCCGGTCGCAGAGCGAATCCCTCGCTGGACTTTGATGCCAAATAACACTGTAAATTTCAGTGATGTGTTGGTACATGCTGGAAAGCCGCTCGCGTGAAGATCTAAATGGTCACAGTTCACCTCCCGCCTGAAGCAAAAGCTTTTCTTTTTTACTGCGATGGCCTCATCCCTCCACTGAATGAAGTGGTGGCTGTGTCCAGAATAAGAGTTGCGACTTCATCACCTGGATCAGCCAATCTCCTTCGGGTTAATTGGCGGCTTCACTTAAGGTTAAATAAAAACAGAAATATTAAACATAGGGACGGACAGAACAGCATCTCTTTCGACTTTCAGCAAAACTAGCTTTATTAGGCGGCGGCACCCGGCCAGAGAGACCCAGAGAAGGAAAAAAGAACGAAAAGCGGGAACATAGAAAAGTGAGGGGTGGTAGGGCGAGGATAAAGGCGACACATGCAGAAAAATTACTGGTGGGGAAGGCGAAAGGCCGGAAGGGAAGCCGCGAAGAAGGGAAGCCGCCTGAAACGACGTCAAAGGACGACCTATGCCTGCGGGGTTCTTGTCAAGGCCATCAACTGCGGGCGAAGGTAGGCCGCCTCCTTCGTGGAAAAAGAAAGCCAAGACGCCGAGACATTTCGGGTTGCATTTCGGAACCGAGGCCGTAGTGACCTCTGGTTCGAACCTAGGATTCTTGCCGATGAAAATCCAGGGCGACATGATGAGCAGGCCCTATTGTGGACGGCAATCGTGGGTTGTGACTCCGTCCCATCGACTTAGTTCTTATGTTCGTGTAAACCAGTCATAAACGCAGCGCCCTGTCTGGCCAATATACTCAGCGCCGCAAGGCAGAGGTATAGTGTAAACGCGCCCCGACGCACAGGGAACGAAGCTAGTCCCGTGCTTTTTTGAGAATCCTGACTGGGATGGCGGGGGTTCATTTACGAGACCGCACATAAAACCCAGCTTAAACTGGCACGAAAATACCACATCGACGTCGTACCTTCTGGCGACTGCCCTGAGGCGGTGTGAAGTGTTGTGGTAGTACGGCGTGAACGAAAACGTTTTTGTTGATGGGTGGCTTTCGGCGGTCGAGAGAAGACTTGAGTTTCGGGCCTTTGACGCGGTCGCAATGAGGTCACGCGGGTAACCTGCTTTGATGCGATTGATTTGGTTGGCTAGGCTGGCATGGGAAAGGTGGGGCAAGATTTCGCACAGGAAGAGGAGAGAAGGCTATTTAGAATTCCCGACTTTACATTTTCTGATTGGTGGCTCGCAAAGGGAAGTTCCGGCTCTGGGATCGGTATTCGAAGCTACACCAAAGGCCGCGTGGCGTTGGCTGTAGGCGCAAATCAAGAAACTGCAGGCCATCCGCGGCAGGCTCCTCCTTCGTGAAAAGAAAGACCCAGGAGTGGCGTGACAACACTTGTTCCATGGAAGCAGGAGAAACGTTCCGGTCGTGAAGCAAGAGGTATAGTCGTCGACGTATCGGAAGATATTGGTTCCCGGAGTAGCGACACTTCACCGCCACGTCCACAGCTAACATGTATATCTCACTGAGAGCTGGAGCCAGTCAGGATCATATGCAGACGCCTGATTTTTGGGTGAAGATCTTCCCTTTGTGTTCAGTCACGGTCGACCTCAGGTATAGTCTGGTGAGCTGCAGGAACGCTTCGAAGGAGATGCCGGTAGAGTTCCGAAAGTTGACAGGTCCGATTTATGTGACAGCCTGCTCAACGCAGCCGATGAGAACCTCCACGTCGAGGCTGTAGTACATGTCTGTCACGTTAAGAGAGAACAATGTAATGTGGGGACTCGATGAGTGCAGCTCTCGAAGGGTCGGTGTAAAACCTCGAGGGAGCTGCTCACTCGTAAAAGCTGCTTAAGTGGCACAGCTGTCAGGTGTTTTAGAGGAAGAGGGCCATATGTTTCTGCCAGCAGCCGTTCTCTGAGACGATGCTCTTGAATGGTATGTCCGGCTTGTGGGTTTTTGCATTGAAGAACACGTGCAGATACAGGCTTGAAGGCTTTGAAATCTTAGTCAGCAGGGAAAAGAGTATATTGGCCTTGCAGAGATTTTTTACTGCTGTACAGATGAATCCTGATGGTCTGTTCTGCAGTGTTTTGAAATTCCTGTTGAGAACTGCTTAGATTTTTTGTTGAAGCTCCATTGATCATCACAAAGAATACTCCAGTCTTATCAGCCTCCACGACATTTAACTCTGATCGCCTCAGCTCCTCCACCACCCCTGGGAAATCCGGCTTCGGGGGAGGGGCGGGAGTCAGTCAATGTCTGCAAATCACACTAGAGCCCATCGCGACGAATGCTTGTCGGAGGGGCTCCTGGATTCTAGAGGCGACCTGGTGAATTGCCGCTAGTCGGTCGACTCTTGAAGGTTCTAGGGGAGGGTTTTACTTAAAGGTCTCAAAATTCCTAGTCACCTCCTCACTCCTGACGAGACAAAGCATCTTCCACATCAAAATGCTTCTGAGATAAATGTTTTGCCTTTTTTATCATGATTCTCTTAGCTTGGTGGTCACGGAGCTCCGCTTACTGGAAATGAAATGATCGCGGCTGTTTGCTTAGTGTATCGAAAGTATCTTGTTTTTTGTCTTCATCCACCTCGTATGTAAGACAATTTAGCGCTAACTGTGCTACAAACCTCTTGCGCAGTGTGATGATTGTATAAGCTTACGTTTAGCAAATAAAACAATGCGTGCTGCCACCCGGCTGTTACTTGTGATGTGCGTTCAATGACTCAACTGGGAGCCGCACCGCGGGGAAAGTGTCTTGAACAGACCTGTACGCACCTATTCTAACTAGATTATGCTAAATCGAAAAGTACTTCACACTAGTTCCTTATATACACATTATTTCGGAGATTTAAATATTATTAACATCATTTTATTTGCGTTGGTGTTAACAAAAGGGCTGTAAGGAATATATTTTTTAACAACGCGAACACTGTTATCTCCAGATCATTCCACGTGGACGGAATTATAATTCGCACCCACCTTGGAGTGTCAATAGACAGAGAGCCCTCCTGCAAAGTTACTGGACCGACCGTTTTTGAAGGAAGTGCGAATACCTACGAGGTTTCAATTGTGAGTATAACTTCAGTTTGTTATTTTAAAGAAAATGCACTCAACACGCAATATTTATGCCCATGTAATATTTTCTGAAGGACATGTTTTTTTAGAGCTGAGAAGATAATGTGTTAAATTTCTCGCTCGAAAATATCTTTTTTAAGATTTGCGTGTAAAAAGATAATTAAAACAATCGTATTTAATTTTGACTACATGAAAATTTGCAGCGTCCAACTTTATTTTCCCTCTAGGCTGGTACAGACAGTGTGCATATTTGGATTCCTTTTACTTAGAAAAGAACGTATACGTATATACCCTTGACGTGATTATGCTAGAATCCTTCAATAAAGCTTGTGCACAGAAACACCGAGTATGGCTCCAAGTATTTTGTGAAATATAGATGCTAATACGTTACCTCAACATTTTCAAAGCCAAACTTCACAAACGCCGCGGAGTCAACGTCTTCGTATAGTTTTCATTTTATTCCCTTCACCAATAAAAAAATAAATCGATATTACACTATTACTAATACTCTCACAATAGTTGGGGCCGTCAATTGGACACCAGTGCGCTGAACGTCAAAATTAAGTTTTGGGGTGCATTACATGTGAAATATTGTGTGAGGGAACACCCGTTTTTTTTAGAGTGTAGAGAACAAAAAAAGCGCACGTTAGTGAATACATGGGTTGCAGTTGTATTGCAGATTGCAGAATGCATTTAAAATAAATATACCGTTAGAACAATCTGCCTGACTTCTACTTTAGCAGACCCCCCTCTCCCCGCCTTCCTCTGTGCACTGAAGAAAATATAACTTGTAGGGTAGGTGCACGATATTAAGATATATATGATAAGTGATAACCTTTCTAAATCGGTTGTTATTTAGATTTCGACAATGCGGCTCAGACTTTTAGTCGTACCCCAAGCAGCAAAGGAATTAACTGTGGAAGCTGCACGTAGCCTGTAGCTTCTGTGTTCTGCACACTTGCACAAAAGTTTTGGAGAACTGTATTGGTATATTTGTTTAGGTGGATGCCCTAGACTACGTCAGTTCACACAAGGACGTATTCGAGAGATCATCGGTGATGATATCCTTTTCTCTGGAAGTGTTGTGGTTCGACAGAGTCAACACGGGAGACCGCTTTGCTTTTGGGATTCGTTGTAACAGGGGTTACCCTGACGCTGTACAATCGGTAAGTTACTCGAATAAAATTAGGGTATTGCAACTACGTACGGCAACACTCGGGGTCTGTTTAACGGAGTAGGCATCTCAGAGTAAAATAAGGTATATTTGATGTAAATTTCCTCTCTGCCAAGCAAAGAGATTCCCCGAAAGAGAGAAAGCATTATTTGACAGGTTTTCTACTAAAGAGTGTCAAATCGATGTTGCAAAATGTAAGCCCATTTTTGCAGGCCCATCTTTCAAAAATAACTATATTTATCTTAAGTAGTCTAATAATTATT
The DNA here is from genome assembly GCA_037355805.1 of Ixodes ricinus. NCBI lineage: Eukaryota > Metazoa > Arthropoda > Arachnida > Ixodida > Ixodidae > Ixodes > Ixodes ricinus. Next base: position 68,810 of record JAZHYW010031522.1, read on the forward strand.
CTCAATTTGTTAACATTTTTTTATGATTAAACCAAAATATGTTATTTTAATTAGAAACTTGGGGTTGAACTCGAAAACCACCAAATGTACTAAACAAATATGGGGCACGTACAGTGCGTGACGTTCATACTAAAAAAATCGCTCAAGCTTGAAGCGTTTTATATTTTGGTTTCTATACTGCAGACATATTTTCGTCCCTTGTCATGCCCCATGTGGCCGTGGCGCGAAACGCACGTGCGCCACATTTTGTTCCTTTTTAGAAGGAAGGCAGTTTGCTAGATGTATGGGAGGAGGTGACAACCACGTACCATAAAGTATTGTATTTCTATGTGTGTACTTAATACCTTAATCAGTAGTGCCGTGTTTTAGTTAAGATGAAGGAGCACGAAAATACACAAAGCGAAAGTGGAGCCCAAGAAAGGCAGACGGGAGTGTTCGAAGCCAACTGTCGGACTCTGACGCTTGGTTGGGGCCAGAACGTCA
>JAZHYW010031523.1:0-18150 GCA_037355805.1 Ixodes ricinus
CTATATTGTACTTCGTTCAATTGCATTACTTTGCTGTGCTCGTTCTATAGCGCCTCTAAAAACCGTGCTATCACGGCTGTGCAACGTCATCATTGCATAAACTGCCGTTACTTGTACTTGTATTGCATCGTGAGGGAACGACTATGACTGGGTAAACAGGAATAGAGAGAATGGTGTGTGTGATTTGTTGAAGTTCGATTCAACAAATCGAGCTTCAACAAATGCGATAGTATTGAATTCACTCAACCAGCTATATGAGTCTTCAGATGGAGTATATAACGGTATACACCTTCCAAGTATGCGATTCGTGTTCTGCCAGTAATACCTCAGCTAGACTGAAACGCAGAATCCGCGTTGAAAAACAGAAATGATAGGACACTAGACCTGCCGTGCTTCGAAAAATGCTAGTCCAATGCATACAGGCTTGTTCAAGGCGGACGTAGCGTTGCGCACCCGGCAAAGCGCACTCAATCGCTGCCCGTGATGTTTTTCCTTGTTTTTTTTGTTTTTTTGAGCAGCGAAATAATTTTTAGTTGAGCAGCAGGTTCCCTTTTCGGCGGGTTAAGCCGGATTAACGGAGGCGTCTCCTAATCCATTCTCCGTGTTGGCCCCTCGGGGGAGGGCGGTAAACAGGTGGTGGAGGGCGGTGAAGGGGGAAAGGAGGGCAGGAGAGGAGGAAACACGAAAAAGTGGAAAGCGCGAACTGTACAGCGGCCTTTAAACGTATTCTGCAACCCTTCGTAAGTAAAGTACAAAAGTAAGCATGACATCGAAAGAAACCTTTCTGGCTGCTTGCATGACGGCGTGGTCCACAGGCTGCTAGTGGGGCCCGTGGAGGAACTCAGAGTAGGATAGAAAATCAAATTTTCATTTAGTGCAGGAAGTATTGACGTCGCAACACAAATTTCTCACCCTTCCTAGAAAACTTGGTCCTTCGTGACAATATAATATAAATGGGAGACACTTCACTTTTTCACGTTTTCCCCATCGGGCTCAGTGCTTTTGCTGGTGTCAAACAATGGCCACCGGTGGTGCCACTCGACCCCAGCAAAACGAGCCTCGATCTGAAAGAGGAAACATGAGACATCAGTGGACGCATCTCGCCGTCATGGGACGAGTGTTCGCGGTTCGCGGACCGATCGGTGCGTGTCTGTCTCGCTTGACGCATCACTCAGTGCTCGGTCTCCAGCGGCTCGCGGTTCTGATAAGACGTATACACGTACACGTTACTGAAATAAAGTAACTCAATACCGTTACACGTTACTCAAAAATGAACAAAGTGCGTTACTCGTTACTGCGATTCAAAAAGAACGCGTTACCTCTGCTTCAAAGTAACCCGTTATGAATGTTTTCACGAAGCAGCAGTCGCTTTCAATATTTGACTTCGTTAACAGTTTCTCGCCGTTTCACGCGTTCATCAAAAGATAGGGGCCATGAGCCGAACGATGCCCTTTTCCGGACGACGTCGTTGGCGCGGCGGTAGAGAGCCCAGATTTTGGAGAGGAGCGACTGAAACCGGGACGCCTCCCGCGCCGATTGGTCGCGCTACTGCGCATGCGCTGCGTTGTCGGTTGGCGAGGAGGCAAGCGGGTGGAAGGCGGAGACGCTTCCGGACGATCAACGCTTCGGTCGCCTCCCCGCAGCTCGTATTGAACCACAAAACCACCTAACCTCGATCGAACAGGTAGAAACTCTCAAATCTAGGCTCGTCAGGCGGACGTCCGTCTCGCGTGTCTCGTGGTCGCAATGGCCGTCGTCGGGCGCTCTGTCTGACACCGGAGCTGCGCGGGGAGCGAACCCGTCGGTCAGAAAGACGAAACGGCGCCGTGGGCTGCGACGACACCGGAGCCGCCCATTGTTGCGAACCCACCGAGAATTTCTCGCAATCGGTCGTTTCTCTTTCCTGGCCGCAGAGTCGCCGGATGCTGAAATTCGGCCTCCCATTTCGGAAATCTGGCGCAATCTTGGAGCCTCTGTCCCGCCGATTCCAACTAGAGCGACAAAGAGGTGAAACCGACAAGCCTCATGACACGTGCAGCACGAGTCTTCTCGCGTCTCTCACCTTGGGACTGGTTCACACAGCCCCGTTTTCTTACCCTACATTACGTTACAAAAGCTTACGTCTCCTTACGCCAGCGTCACCAGCGACATTCGAGACGCGAATGTGTCTGGTGACTTACACGAAACGTAAGAAAAGGGTGCTAGTGTGACCAGCCTTGAACGAGCCTTTACGTCACCACCGGAACATCTGTACTTTGTATGCCGCGTGCAGAAGTTGCTATTTCAGTTCTCTGCCATGCTCCTTACGAAGCACAGATTTCTGGGTGACATTCGACGGTAAAGGCCCATTCACACGTTACGAAATATTACGTTGAAGTCACCGGGACATCTGTGCTTCATATTAAGCGAGGCTACCAGTTCAAGGAGAAAGCATAACACGCGACATTTGAGACATGAATGTTTTGGGTGACTTATCCGTAACGTAACTTACGTAAGAAAATGGGGCAGCTTGAACCAGCCTTATTGGCGACGTGAGCGATCGAAAGCGTCGCTGTGGTCGGCCTACCACAAGTGGCCGAATGCTGACTATGACGTCAGCAAAGGATGTCTCACCGACGGAAATAGGAGGAATGTAACAACTCAATTTTGACGGTGTTGGCAGTGTTGCTTTAAGAGCGCTATGATTTCAGGCTTCCACCATGCCCATTACAAACACCATCGAACTTGTGGTTCACAAGGTAATGACGTCACGAAAGGTAACCGAACGAGGGCGCTACCGAAACATCTCGCCGCTAATAGCAGGCTCCCGTAACATACGCAACTTAAAACCTCTGACACGCCAAAAAAATTTTTTTTCAAGCTAGGCGTTGAAATGGCATATCAGGACATCACAAAAAAATATTTCACTATAGAGTTGCGTAGTTTTTTTTAATAAAAAATAGAAATACGAGGCGCAATTCAAAGTTCCCGCCGTGCACTGTGACGTAACAGTGTACCGCAAGGTGTCGGGGCGGTCAGAAGGGAGGCATCGCCGGAAGTCACGTGAGTTGTATCGCTCCTCGTGCTTACCGCAAGCGCGTGTAATATTTTTTTTAATATTTTTGTTATTCTTTGCACCTCCACGAGCGATCCAAGCAGACAAGGTTTCTTTTATTTGCTTTTCATCACTTAATGTTGCTGTAAAGGTAGAAGAAGCGGAGTCAGTGAATTGACGTGATTAACTACAATGCCTAGAAGGTGTTGTGTGAGGGACTGTTCCGGTATTTCAGCGACTGAAGAAGAGATCACACTGCATGCATTCCCGAGAGACATATATCGGCCGCATGTGCACCTAGTAAACAAGTTCTACTCATGTTCCAGACAAAATACGTACTTTGTGCTCGACGTTTACTTGGTACACAAACCAGTTCGTATTCTTTAGACGGCAGGCATCTTTAGCGTGGAGATTATCCGATGATTCAACGACCTCGGTGTCTGAACCTAGAGCAATGCGATCGGGCGTGTCGTATGCTAGCAATCCTAATTTCTGCGAGCGTTCTAAATTTTTTTCAAAACTTGATAGCTTGTTTTGCGCTTAGTATAGCCCTGTATCATCGGACTGACGGCATGCACTCGTACACTGGCTTGTACTCGCAACGCTTTCATCATTGACCTCCATCACGTCGATCCACTGACTCTTCGTCCACAAATTTTACAGCACGCAAGCGAACCAACGGTGCAGCGATAAAGAGCGAGTGGAACTGAAACTTCGTTTTCTACAATCGCTCGTACATAGAGCAGAACAAAAAAAAAAAAAATCTTGAGCACGGTCGCGGAGAGCACGCGGAGTGAAACTCACGTGACTTCCAGTGAACCCACTTTTAGTGACGTAGGTCGATGCCTCCCTTCTGACCGCCCCGACACCTTGCGTGTACACTGTTACGTCACAGTGCACGGCGGGAACTTTGAATTGGGCCTCGTATTTCTATTTTTTATATAAAAAACTACGCAACTTTATATTGAAATGATTTTTTTGTGATGTCCTGATATGCCATTTCAACGCCTAGCATGAAAAAAAATTTTTTTTGGCGTGTCAGAGGCTTTTTAAGTTCACGACGCTCTGTGAACCGGCCTTTAGAGGCTCGTCGGTGTCGCTTGTTTCTGTTTGCCGTTTAGTGTAACATCAGGGAACCGCTACACCAGACAAAATATGGGAAAATTTGTGTCGCGACCACTTTATAGTCTGGCAACGTTGTTTCAGGGGCTCACGCCGGCTCCTGCAGTTGTCAGATTGCGTTCAGAGCGACCGTAACGACTACGAACGAGTGCGACAGATTAAAACAAATGCAAATAAAAAAAAGGCATTGCCATGGCAACGAGGTGCCAAAAGTCCGCGCCATTCTCTACGCCCTGATATTCGCCCTTGCCAGGAACCTGAGCTTGCTGAGCGCGCTCTCCTCGCCAGGACGAGCGACGTCGAAGCTCGTCCTGGCCGTTCCAGTTGCACCCCGGCCGTTGCGCCTCATCGTCCCTCGTCGAGGCCTCCATGCGGTGTCATCCATCTCGTCTTCCTTCGTTCGAGGCGCATCCGAGACGGACCGCGGCGGAGAACACTGCCGCCGTCCAGCGAGCCAATGGCTCCCGTGCCCGCCGCTCCTTCCCCACTCCCGCAGAACCGAGGTCACGTGACCATGATCCCGGTGCCTCGCGGGCTCGGCAGCGTCCTTCGCAGTCCACCTCTCGGGGAGAACGCGGCTTTTTTATGCCCCTCCACCGAACGTCCCTGCTCGGGAACGCTCAGCCGAGAGAAAAAGGACGCCGACCGATGCACGTTCCGTGACCAATCACCCGTTACTTCTCCCGGACATCTCCCCTATTCATTCGCCTTTGCCCCTTCCTCGGATCGGACGTGTGTGCGTCCCATGCAGTGCTGCGAGCGGCGGCTGGCTGTCCCGGCGCCGGGTGCACAAAGACGTTCAATCAGGAGAGAGCTCCTTTTTCCCTGGCGCCGTCCGTTTCGTGTTGTTAGGCGCTTACCACAGAGCTCTCACAAAGGCTGCAGTCTGACTGTATTTATCTTTCGGGAATAATAGGGAATGGGGATTCTTTCTCGGAAGACAGTGCGGATTTAGGAGGAGCGGGGTGCGAGGCATTGGCTGTTGTCATTTTTTGTCGCACCCAACTAAGGATGCCGCGAACCTCCCGAAGAAGTTCGAATGGTTTCGAGGATTTAGAACCTCGTTAAGGTTCGAAATCGAAAGTTCTTAATTTTAGAACGCCCCTGAGATTCGACTAAAATAATTCGAAAATGACAAGGTTTCTGAAAATTCGAGTAGAGAAGAGATCACCTTTACAAACCAAACTTATAAAAAAAAAGTTTGAGATTTAAGTTTGAAAAATTTGAAGATATCGAATTTCATCGCGGTACAAAATCAAGAAGTCCGAAAGCTTGCAATTTAAGTTCGAATTCTTCGAACTTCATGGACGGAGAATAAACTCCGCAGTTTCTAATAATGTTTCAACAAATTCATGAAAAACAAATAATTGCGGAATGTGTTAGAAATTTTACTGAACACTGTGCACATGTCTTTGATGCCATAGATACTTTTTCTTTCTTAGGAGTACTATCGTACTGACTGTACTACCCGTATTACTCGCTCTTTATCGTAACTCAAGAAACAAGCGTTCAACTGGTGAAACGGTTCACCAGAAAGTCCCGAGATGCACCACAAAACCCCCGAGACCACCGGTTTTTTATAGAACGTTTAGGGCAAGCGTAACGTGCTTATAGCACGTGACGCTTACCCGGAGAAGTAAAACAAGCAAAAGGGGGCCATGGGAATGACGTTTAGCTTAATGTCGGCTACGCCCACGCCGTAGCATTGACTGTGCTGTTGGCTGCGCCTCACTTCGCCCGCTCGAGTCAGCTGATTTCGGAAACTTGACGAGTTGCAAAGTTTGTCGGGCCATTTAAGAAACATTTAGATAGAACTACGTCGTAATATTTGACGTGTGGTCTTCCTAGGTGATACTGAAGAGGGCTGCATTGTTGTTTTTTTTAAAACAAAAGTGAAGTGGAGAAGCGAAGAGACGTTGTGTTTTGTAACAGCTAAAAGCTATATATGGATCTTGGAGATAGCATAAAATTGGAGGAGGGGCAGTTGAAACTTCCCATTGCATCCTTTACCACTCCACCTCGCGCGGCCGCGGGGTAGCATGGAAGAGGATGGGATGAACAAGTGCTTCCCAGCGACTACCTCCACGAGTTTATTTTTAAGGTGTCTGTGCAAGTTTTGCCGTGGGACAAATTAGTATTGCCAATGGCAATGGCACCAACACCAAACCCAGCTGAAGAAATATTATTTGATATAGACCGACGCGGAGCGACTCTGTTTACCAACACGCTGCAAGGCCGCGCATGCGCGGTAGCTATGTGGGCAAGAGCAGCCCGGCTCTCCGTGTTTTCGCCATTGCGTTCTATGGCGTGCGCTCGTTGTTGTCGTTGTAGGGACGCTTGTATCTTTATTTGTGCGTCGTATTTCCTGAGAACGTATGTCGTATCCTATGCCCGACTATTTGAGCTCGCTGCCCGAGCCTGAACGGCAGCGGTATCGAAACAAACTGTGCGGTGACGGCGTTGCCTTCGACGATCCGTATGCCGTAAACAAGGCCTGCTGGACTTCCGACGTAAAGTTGATGCCACCGAAGTCGACGGCTCATGTCGTCGTTTATTTAGTTTTTCGCCAAGCCAGTTCACGGCCGACACGGTGCAGGCGTACAAGTCTCTCGAGGCCTACGATTACTTCGAGTCGGTTTCCGCACTGCCGGCGGGATCAGCAGTCTGTGGGTCTGCGGAAGTGTGTGTATTCATTAATTGATTAAATACACACAGCGTCTTCAAGTCAAGGTATGATATTTTTCCTACCCTCATGACCACAGGCATGACAAAGCAGTAACGCTTTGTCCTTTCTGCAGTCTTGGCGGTAACACGTTACAAGTAACGGCGTTGCCGGTAACGCGTTACTTTTTTCAATAACGTAGTAACCTACTCGTTACGTTTTCGACACAGTAACGGGTAACGTACTTACGTTACTACTTCAAGTAACGTAGTTACGTTACTCGTTACTCCTTCCCAAGTCTTAAAGAAATTACACTTCAATTTTTTCCGTGTTTTAGGCGTCAAGCCATGTTTTTCTTGGCGTTTTTTCTCGTGAGTATTGAGGTGAAACCGTAAAACGAGATAAAGTAATTATGTTCAGTTTCTGCACGAACATAATGTTTCTTGAAATATGACATCTATCGTCAAAACCGTAAAATGTGCGAAATCTTAATTTAAAAAAGTAACGTAGAAGTAACGTGCGTTACTTTTTATCGGTAGCGGTAACGGGTTCCTTTTATTTTTAGGCAGCGTAGCTCGGTAACGCGTTACTTTTATTTGCAAGTAACGAGTAACGTACTTCGTTACTTTTCTCCGGTAACGCCTACAACACTGCCGTTCTGTCGCCGATCCTCTTCTGCTGGGTAGCACGGGCGTAGCGAGCCTCCGACAAGCGCTTGGCCGATGCTTTGTGCGCGAACACACATGGGAACAAAATCCCGGTGGTCTTGATCAGGCAACGGTTTCCCTGCACATAAGCAAGCCTCGGGACGGAGATTGAAATGGAAGCCGCACTTGCCTTCAAGAAAGTGTTTGCCGCACAAACGGTCGTTCGCGCGAGGCGACCATTCTTGTTCGATCCACGGATATTATCCACCTTTTATGCCTTTCAGAGTCTGCCGGGAACTTGTGGAAACTCACTCCGCTACTTTTCTTGTACATTTCGGTGCAATTAACGGCAACACAGCTTCGCGGCATGCTGAAATGCTATGACGCCCATGCGAAACGTGCGCCCTTTTGCCCACACCCTGCCACACCCCCGGCTCCGGCGCGATCGCAGCGCCGCCGCAGCTCCGTGACGTCAAGCCCGCTGTGTCGGTGTATAAGCGCGTTTTATTTTTCCTTATCTAGCACACGTATACACCCGGATAAATATATATATTTTTCATAAGAAACACTGCGAAATTAAGCTCCGATTTTCGAAGATTTTGAATCAAACAAAAATAAACTCCTATAAACTTCGAATTTTCGGAAAAAAATAAACTTTGAAAAACACCCTCCAATTTGACGAAAAATAAACTCCGAAAACACGAAATCCTAATTATATGGGACAAAAAAGTGTAAAATAATACACTTTTTTTTTTTTTTGAGAGTGAAGTTGGCTTTGATGGTTCGTAGTGTCATCTGCGGTCCAACGCAAGGAGAGCCGGAGTTTAGTAACTGGTTTCTTTCGGTATCAAAGTACCTACTTCGTTCGTTTTGGTGAACAAAAACAACGTTAAAATTCAAAGCACTCTCTCTCTCTCTCTCTCTAAACAAAAAAATGTATATTGTTACAACCCTTGTCCCGTATAAGACACCCCAAAACTTCACTTCGACGTTCAGCGCGCTGACGTCGAACCGTCGTTCCCAACTTTCACAGGCGGATTGATAGCCGAGTGGTACAACTCATTAAAATAGTCTAATGTACATACGTTGCAAAAAGAAAAAAAAAGTAATCGGGCTTTTTTTGGTATTACTGCAAGACCTCAGTGTTTCCTTTCTGTAGTCTTTGATACGTACTTTAGTTGTTTAATGAAGTATATCTCACCGTTCCCAAGCACCTCGTAAAGTTGAAGCCGTCTGTTCGACGTCAGCACGCTGTACGTCGAAATGAAGTTTTGGGGTGTCGCTATATGGGACAAGGGGTGTCAGAATATACCCTTTTCTTCTGAGAGTGCGGGTATTTCCGTCGAATGACATCATCCACTCCTGGCGCAGTGGAGTGGACGCTCGTCTTCAAGGTCGCGAGCTGATTCGCCAATCACCTAATGTCATTCGAATGAAAGGACGCTGAGTTTTGCCGCTTGGCAGGGCAAATCCCTTTTGGCGCCGAGTAAAGCCTCATTTACGTGATGCGATTTTGCTTGCGATTTCGTGCAGTTGTCGCGTGCTGCAGAACGAAGTAGATTTTCTCAGGAAGCGAAACTATGCTGGCGAGCCGGTTAGGAAACATCATTTCATCTCCGCGCCTCAGTGCTTAGATCGGAGATTTTCTTACTGGCATCTGTCGCGAGAAGTCAATGAACAAGAACGCGTTGACATCTAGGGGGCGAGGACACAAGCGGATCTTTCGCTCTAAACCGAGCCGCAAAAATCGCCGGCTGCATACGGAAAGCTCAAACTGTCATCGAATATGGATTGGGCAGGTCAGTTTTACCGTGGCCCATTTCAGGGTGCAGTTCTCTTCCTGTAAGAGAAAATGAGCAACAAAGTTGCCGAAGTCCACGTTGGGCGCGTTCGCAGACGATCGAGCCAGCGGCGCCAGAGCGACGCTAGAGATTGGCGTCATCTCCCGACAGGTGCAGCAAGCAGACGACGCACTCGTTGTCTGCTCGCTGCGCCTATCGGAAGATGGCACAACGCCCGTCTCCCGAAGGCATAGGAGATCATACATACTGCCCGAAGGGGCGAGGGTGACGCCGATGAAGAGAGGTGACAGCGCGGCGGAGGGGCAGAGCAAGGCAGAGGCGGAGCTATCATCTCTCCCCGCGACCACTCGGGTTTTGGGGTTATCGGCGTATGAACAGCGCCGAAGTTCGTCGGGGCATTAAGCACTTTATTCTTTGTTTAGATGTAGTTCTATGTTGTGCGGCAGCCAAGAAACACTATAGTCGGTTACAAGTCAAGAAGGTAGGAGAAGCTCCTCCCATAATCGTGATGCGACCGTTTGAAATCCATCCGCAGTCGAAAGAATAGTTCCCTGGAAACACCCCTTGTTCCGCTTCAATTAATGAATAATGGCTACCAGAGTGATGCCAACTTGCCTAAAAAAAAAAAAAAAAGGGGGGGGCCCTTTTTTTTTTTTTAGAAAGCGACCTTTGTTTTTATCAAAGGAAACCGAGCTTCTGAAAGTGGCCTTTGTATCCACGGAGGGGGAAGCTAATCTTTTCCATCGGAAACAACAACGACTTCTAATCTCCCTCTCGCGGCTTCCACAACGCCGATCAAGGTCGAAAGATCAAGCAAATATTCAAAGCAAAGCAAACCCCTCTCCCGACGTCGGCCACGACGTCACGGAAACGATGGGACGCTATTGGATGGGGAGGTGGGGGAGGGATATATGATTCCCTTTGAGGGGCATTTGCCGCTACCTTCTTGACTTGTAACCTACTATAGCCTAATGTTTCTGGGCTGCGGGCAGTGAAGTCAAGAGAACTATAGCTTTAAAACGAATTAACAGATCTCAAAATCGCGTCTGGTGGCGGTCTGTGGAAGCTCCGTTGGAATGCCGTCACGTCATGAGTTCCTAAAAGCAGCAACAGTTCGCAGCAGTATGGCTCTCCCGTGAAGTTACTTAATCCTGACTGTGTCTTGGCGAAAACGCCCCGCAAGCTGAGACTGCAGCCAAAGCTACACGCACGAGCTACCACCGTGCTCATGACTTTGAGATGTCATTTATAGTGCGAGTGATCGTTCTGCGGAAGAACGCTTTAAAGCAGCGACCTTGAGCTCTCGCTGTATGGCATTGGCTGCAGCAACGTTGCTGCAGTCTCAGCCTCCATGGTGCTTATGCAACGTGCATTCCACACCGTCAAATATCGCCATTACTTTTCTTTGCAGACGTTAAGTAGCTTGATCTGAAAATGCGAAGACCTTGGCCAAGCCAGTCCCCCCCCCCCCCCTCCCCTCAAGATGACGGTTATTTCTAGTGGTTCCCTGAAACTACTATTTCTGCGGTGTCAAGCTACCACGGTGAACTCGTGGAACTCGTGAACTCGTGGCACATAAAATGCCGGCATGGCCGCAAATGACGTTACGGGCAGGCTATGCGTGGAACTACAGTCTACATGGACTACGCGAGGCGAGACCATCGCGCGTTGACGCTATACCACGCTGCGAAGCTCACAACTAGAGTAGTACACTTCGGCCCTGCAGGAACTATTGACCTCACGAGCGCGATACGCACTGCGCTTCTCCGCTGGCCGATTTTGAAGCGAGGGTAGAGAGCTCGCGCTCAGTCATTTCGTTTCCGTACCCCTTTGGAAAGGGCAACGGAGACGAAATGACGTGAGCGCTAGCTTCTGCCCCTCGCTTCAAGGTTGGCCAGCGAGAAGCGCAGTGCGTGTCGCGCTCGTGACGTCAATAGTCCCTGCAGGGCCGAAGGCACTACTCTAGTTGTGAGCTTCGCAGCGTGGTGGCGTCAACGCGCGATGGTCTCGCCCAGTAGTAACATCCGAGGAATGTACGTCCTATGGCCTATGCTGGGATCCATAAGATAAGTATCCTGTACGTGGATCCTATAGACGTTTTACAGCAGCTGTGCATGGGCGCCGCCATAACTGCCCTTCAGTTTTTGTCCCCTCTTATTCCGTTCGCTTGACTTCATCATTTCCACAGCAGGACAGGTTATTGCCATTTTAAGTGTTACTGTGTCCTTCCCCCAGCATAGGCCGTTGTGGAGACTCGTCAACGCCCGCTTCAGTGGCTCGGCATCTCGGTAAGACAAGAGAAGGGCGGCTATGGCGGCTCAATCTGGCGCGTGTGTAAAGCGTCTATACATAAATTACATAAAGTGCCGGCCATGCCGGCATTTTATGTGCCGCGAGCGTTCGGTGCACCGTGTTAAGCGGGTTTCACATGCAGCGATTCCACGGCCGAAATCGCTGCCTGCTAGCGGCGCAGCGGGACGAATCGCGAGGTTTCATTTCACATGAGCGTTTTCTGCCGTTGCGATGGCCAATGTTGCTTGCAGCAGGCAGATGCCATCACTTTCACGGCCTCAGTCACCTCTTCCCAAAGTTTCTCTCGTCTCTGGTCCCATTGTTTCTAAAAGTTTTGAGCTGCGCGTCCCAAAGAACCCGACGCTTCGACACTTCACTTATAAGCAGTTCAGTGAACCGGGCGCGATGCATTTTCTTACTTGGTGGACGATCTGTGTTCGAAAAGACATGTCAATGTCGCGCAGTTCCTCTTCGTCTTTAATTTTCTCACTGGTGCTCGCACGAGCCGCTTCCGATTAGCGTCTCTTGCGCTCGCTACGCTAGGTACTCAGGCGAGGAAAGTAAAAAGAGCCGCGTGTTTCATTAAGAAAACAAATTCCGAGTAAGGGGACAGCAATCCCCCTTCTCCATAATCTCCTGAACAGTCCCGACGCCACTGCTGAAGCAAAGAAGCTCGACCCGCCGGAAAAAGAAACCGCAAAGCAGTCGCTTGCGTACTTTCTCTGCTTGTCGTCTGCTTCAAGAACGTGAAAACGCCACTGTCCTATGCGCCAGCTTTCCCGCAATGTTTCTCCTTCTGTCACGAGATTTCCCGCCGCGCTGTGAGTGGCCAGCTGGGAAGCTGCCGCTCTGCCGCCGCGAAAAGTTCCAACCTGGTGGAACCGTGCCGCTCTGCCGCTGCGGCTGGCCAGAGCGCCGCGACGGCAGAAATCGCGCCGCTCTAGGGCCAAAATCGCTGCATGTGAAACCCGCTTTAGTTTAGCACCGGAGATGTATGACTGTAGCGTCTGCAAAGAACGGCGATTTCGATGGTGTGGAATGCGTGTTGCAGAAGCACTGTGGAGCTCACATTGCAGCCAACGTTGATTGCAGCCAATGCCACAACCACGAGAGCTCAAGGTCGCGGCTTTGAATCGTTGTTCCGCAGAACCTCGAGCGCTCGCGCTAGAAATGCATGGCTCAAGGCCAGGAACGCGGGCTACCTCGCGCTTGTATACCTTTGGCTGCAGTCTCGGCTTATGAGCGTTCTCCGCCAAGTTACATTCAGGACAAAGGAACTCCACGAGAGAGCCATACTGCCGCGAACTGGCGCTGCTTCTTAGGAACTCATGACGTGACGGCATTCCAACGGAGCTTCACAGACCGCCACCAGACGCAGTTTTGAAATCTGCTCATTCGTTTTAAAATTAGTTCTCTTGACTTCTCTGCCTGCAGCCCAGAAGCGCTCTATATATGCTAGTGTTTCTGGGCGGCCGGCGTAACATGGGCCACATCTAAACAAAGAAGTAAAAGGTGCAAACATTTCGTTTCCGTACCCCTTTAACAGCCTCCACTGCAAAAGCTTACTTCGTTAAAGGGGCCCTGCAATCATATTTAAACGTCTACCTTTTTTGCTGTTTCCACGTCTCTTGGGGTTCGGGCGAGCCAGCGGGCACGGAGAGAGTAACTAAATATTAGTGCGTCATATTTTAACCGGACGACGCGGAAACCTCCTCCACCGACGAGGGCGACCCGCGGTACCGAAAGCGCGCAAAATGTGACGTTTTTGGTCCTGGGCTTACTACTGGTCAGAGCCGCTAAAAGCTTTTTTTTTAGTCGAGATACAAAATATAAGTGTCGCGAACCGTTTCAATTATGTATGAAAGTAGTTTTTGTTCAGTATTTTGGATCAGAAAAGAAACAAATGCAGTTTATAAAGTACGGAAACAAGAAATGACCCGTCGACATACCTGCCACCAAGCGGCGGAAAAAGCGGCGCATATTAGAAAGGGCTAGTGGGATGAGGCGCCGACGAACGGCGAGCGTAGAAAGGTCCCGAAGCGTAGAAAGGCCATTTGGCGGTATGGCAGCGCGAAGTGGCTCCCGTTCTGTACCGATCTTTACCCCGTGTTTGCTGTCGTTTGTGGCCAATGAAGTGTTATGCCGAAATAGTCTTTAATCGCGCAGCAAATGCATTGCGAGCCGCCCTGGCCGCCCGCTTCATACAGCCTATCCAACACACGCTTCAGTGGCGCCCTCTCGAGCCGTTGACACGGAGTGCGGCAGCCGTGAGCGCTCGATGAGCTCACTATATCCCTCCTCTAGTTCACGGCCACTTAAAGGGTACTGGAAACCAAATTCTGGAGCTCATTTCTTTGTTTCAACACGACGCAGGTAGCAGTAGAACCACAGAAACATAAATATTGCGCTAGAAAACGCAAGAAAACATATTTTAAAGTGAATTAAACGATAATCAAAAACCACCTGGTAGTTGGTTATGAAGCTTCAATGGAATGTCGTGACGACAACATGCCTCTGAAAGCAGCGCCACAGCGGTATGTCCACTCACGGGTATAGATTGCCTAGGCCTGAACGCAATACCGAGGCGTCTTGGTGGAAAGAGCCAAAACGAAGTGAGCCACCGTGGGACTGTGGTTTCAGCTCTCGCGCGACGCGCAAACGCGTGCGCATGGCTGGCATGGCTCGTTGACGCTTCGAGGAACCTCCGGCGTTGTCGGCGGGGTCATGGCAGTGACCACCGCGGCTGCCCTTGCGGCGAAACACAAGCGCGATAAGTTCCTCGTGGATCTCGTTAGGCTTGGCGTGGCCACCCCAGCCCGGCGGGATTCGGCGGACGTGCAGCCGGTGCAGCGGCGGGTCGACGGAGCGAGGTGATGTTTACGCGGAGATCACTTTCTCGTACTTCGGGGTTCCCGGAGACCGGAGACGTCGACCGTGCTGGCCCGAGGTTCGCAACAACCCCCTCGCCCCCCGCAAGAGATCGATGCCGTACGTGCTGTTCGGCAGAAGGACATTTCGTGCCCATAATTACGGTAGCACACCGCATTACGGTAGCACACACCAGTAGCACACCCCACACAAGTGAGTATGTTCGATTCGACTACCTTCAACGTGTGTCCACTGCGGTATTGTTATTGGAACACGGGAAACAATCTAAAACTCCTTGCGCCGTACTACCACAATCTCCTGTACTGCATTTGTACCTTTCTCGTTAGTTATATCTGAATTAGTTAGTGTTTGTTTCTGAACAATAAAGTTGCGTTGGACACCCCTGTGTTGTTTCTTTTTCATCAAATAAAGTTCACGTCTACAAAACTTGCTGCCGAGAACGGAGAAACGACAGTGCGACGTTTTTCTTCGCCGGTGCCGGTACGCGGTCGAAGTTGGGACTAGCAACACTTTTCATCGCTCTCGCGTCTTACGCAGCTCTGGAGAAGCAGACGAATCATTTCCTTGCCTGAATATATTTATTGCGCGCTGCGCCACATTAGGAATAATACACAGCATTTCGCTATACATTTTATTTTACCGATCACCGCGAAACCGCGCAGAAACCGAGACCGTGCATTGGTTAGGCCTACGCCAACCACACCGGTCAGCTCAGCTGGACCTGGGCGCGTTAAAGTAAACAAGACGAAATCTGGTTATATGCAATAACAGTACCTAAGAAAAAAAAAACACAACTGACCGCATTCGCGAGGTTTACGACAAGGTTCACGCTGCCGTCTGCAACCAGCGACGAACCTGAGGAATCTCCGAATCTGTCCGAATCCGAATCTCCGGTGATTCGTCCCATTACTACTGTTGACGTCTTCGTCTTCGCTAATGTCATCGTATCCACTGCCGCTGCCACCACTCTCGTCATGTTGACCCGCCATCGCACACTCAAGGCAGCTGAGGCAGCTCTGACACCTCTGCGGCTCTGCCTCTGCCGTCTCCGCGATATCTACAGCCCTTGGGTACTTCGACAAAGCGAGTTGTAACGCGTTGACGCCTCCAAGTGGCAAAACTCGTCACTACGGTACGCTTGGTCCTCCGAGGCATGATGACGTCAAGACGTCTGCCCGATCTCCCGAGATGCATCGCGCTCTTCGATGGCTGATTTTGAAGCGCTCGCCAAAATCCCGGCATTTAGAACCAAAAATATAGCCATCTGCTCAAAATACGACCGTGCGATTATTCATTACAGGCTTAGCTGATCATATTGAACTCATTTCTTGATGTTTTCTCTATATTTCAAGTTTCGATTCTGTATCCCTTTAAAGGGATACTTCAACGAAATTTGAAATATTCCCGTCGTGTTCAAAAATAGGTTGAATATGATCCACAATATCCGTAAATGACAATCGCCCGTTTGTATTTTGATCCTGGTGGCTGTATTTTTCGTTATAAACGGCCCACTCTGGCAAGCGCTCGGAGAAGGCCCAGCGCAATCGTGACGTAAGTCGTCTCAAACGAGCAAAGCCAGGCAAAGCTACGGCGAGGCTGACGTCGAGAGGATGGCCTAGTCGGTCCAGCCACCGAAGCGGCTGCTTTTGTATGAATTTTGAGTGACGGGTTAATCTTCTATAATCTTGTAGGGGGACAATAGCGACTTCTGCGACACACAAAAAGGATTCTCGGAAAGAGGGGATTTCCTCCTTCCACCCTTCTCTCGTCGTGGCCGGAGGCGAGACGACTTCCGTCACTAGCTGTCAAGGTTCCTAGACGAGCATTACAAACGAGGCGTTAGCGACATCCACCAGGTGCTCTTTGCTAATCGTTTAATTCGTTTTAAAATTCCTTTTCGAGACTTTTTTAACAAGATATTGGTATGTTCCATGTGATACTGCTCTTTTGAACACATATAGACCAAAAATGAGCGCCGAAATTTCGTTGTAGTATCCCTTTAACAGCTCCGCTGTAAAAAAGTTGTGGTAGTGCCTTCATTGTCGCTTCATAGGGCCTTCATTGTCCCTTTAAAGGGACACTGACACCCCCAAAATATTTTTTTCATTTTTGCCAGGCGCTTCATTATGGTGTCGGAGGACTACCCAATTAATATTTTGTAACAGAGTAGCGTATTTTTTTAATAAAGCCAAAAAACGCAACTGCGCGAAACCGAAACCGAAACGGAGAAGTGGAGAGGATAGCGGGAGTGGCGGAAGTCACGTGGCTACACCCGAGCGTGCGCTTCTTTTTCTCTTTTTTTTTTCCTCGGCGTAGCAGACGACATGCGGCGTTAGCGGGCACTGTTTGCGATTCGTTTGCAGTTATGTTTGTTCCGCTCGCTGTTCTGTACTCCAAGATGAGTTGTTTTGTACATTGAGGAGTTGGAGATGAGTAGCGAGTGCCCGTGGTTAATTTTCATGATCGGCTCCGAAAAGAATACACCCAAGATGTTGCGTGAAGAGCTGGCTCACACGTCCTGCGTCCGAAAAAAAGTGGCATTGTGCGACAGAGTTTCCGAAATATCAACGGGATCGGGACCAATGGCTGGCTGCAATTCCTGTAGAACATTTACGGGCACCTCGGAAAGCGGACGCTACCTGATTTATATGCTCCTTGCATTTTGTGGAAAGTGATTTCATTGAGTTCGCAGGAGTCACAAATGGAATCCCACACCATTTAGTTCAGCGACGTTTCGTCCACAACATTTGTTTGTTTTTCTTCCAGTGATAATTGTAAAAGAAAGAAATGTAAACATCGAAAAATGTTTGAAAAAGAAAAAAAAGAAAAAGTGCCTTCACCGGGGATCGAACCCGGTCCTGCCGCGTGCGAAGCGGACGTCTTTCCCACTGAGCCACTGGGTGATCACGTGGTAGGGGGATCTCTTTTCTTAGTAATATTTCAGCCGGTAAATTGTAAGTTGGAAAGTTTGCTGCCGATTTTCCTCCAGCAAAAGCACTCCCGGGTCGAAGTCGGGAAGCACCACGCATTGGCGACATTCGCACCTAGTAAAGAAATCGTACGCGTGCATATTCAACTCGAAGTAGACGCGTCGTGCTTGAAGTTTGCGCGAGCGATGTCTTCAGCCACGAGAAGGGAGCGACGGCTCGGCGACGTCTTCGTGCAAGTCAGCTTGGTGGTCGGGCGTGTCGTACGGGATGAATACCAATTCTTTTGATCAGTCCCAAATTTCTCTTTTAAAGGCAGACAGAATTCGCCGGTACCGCGAACGACAGTTCTGAAGTAGAGGTCCCGCGCCCGTCGTCCGCTGCCATCGCCGTCCCCGCGAGTCTCACGATACGCGAAACGACGCACGCACAGAATGCTTCCGGTTCTCTGTGGAACTTTTTTTCAATCAACGTATTTGCAGCTTTTTAGAAGCCACAAAAAATGGGTTTAATATTTTTTTCTATTTTTAATATTGAGTGTGTGCCTTCAGTGACCAACGACTTTCATTAAATTTGGTGGTCGCATCGATACCTTCGAAAACGGCCCGTGACCACGGGAAAGAGAGTGAGCGAGACTCGAACCGGCCAGTTCTTGATCGGCGGTTTTCGGGCGGAAAGAAACCGAATTTCGAGTCGCAAATTGTGTTTTGGGTAGTTGGGCTCTCATATGTCATGTACAACTAAAAACCTCGGCGAGCATAAACACCCTGTCAGT